>UCOM01000495.1:0-76667 GCA_900474385.1 Ormyrus pomaceus
CCTGCCTCTCTCCCTCTCTCTCGCGTATTCGCAGCAAACACACGTACGAGATTCTGAAGCTCTGGTGGAAGCAAAGCGGGGGCTCCTAGACAGATGGATGTCTGGCAGAGAGGAAGGATAACCTTCGAGCGCCTTCGATTGCCCCGTTTTCTTCTATGCGAGCCCATGGAAGAATATCGATGAGCTTCTTCCCCCTTTAGTTACTTCGCCATTACCCAGTCAAACAATTCATTTACATCCAGAAAGTGCTTTGCTGCTTTATTCAATTTTCCTTTTCCCGTGTGCTTTCGGAATATTTAACAATTCAAGATAAACCGATAAATAGTTGAGGATCAGTTTATTTATTTAGCTGAGATTTTTACTGGAATTTCACGAGGTAGAAGCTTTGAAGCTTATGCTTTTAATTTTTGATGAATCATAAATTTTGCATTAAAAGTCTGGACGCAGGAACACAAGTGTTCTTTTATTTAAAGGTGCTTCGATAATTTTTATATTCATCCGCACCATCAATTTAAAAGTACCACCAATGACGATGTTGGCAGCAGTGACGGCATTTCAACTTTTGTCGTACATAAAGTTCTCGCTCGCGGAATATTCACTGAAAGTTCATAAAACCCCTTATACTTGGGCTCCCTCGCCCCGCCGCGAAATGGAATTTATGAACTTAAAAGTGAAGCAAAAGCGTCGCGCGGGAAAGGTGAGTAAATGGAATAATTTTTCCGCGAGCCGAGCGCTTTAACCCGACTCTCAGATATAAATCGGTCAGTTCAATATGCATGTTGAGATAATGGCGCCGCGCGTAAAACAAGGTCCCTTGTACAATGCCGCGTAATCGAGTGTTCCGGCGTTGTAGAAGCCGAGCGAGGCAGACGGAGGAAGAGGGAGAGAAGATATAAGGGTGTCACGCGGTGCGGCAGGATAAAAGCATCATGACTTAGTGATGAACCTCGGAGCGTAGGTCTTTTGGCTTCGCCATCCCTCTCACGTCCTTTTGCTACGAGCCTTCGCCGAAGCTTCTGCTGTAGGACACGACGTCGAAATCAGCCGACGTCGACTAGAAACACGTAGCTGCAGCGCCAAGAGGAGGAGGAGGAGGATGCGAACCCCCCTGGTTCGCTCTTTCCCTCTCACTCCTGCTGGTGCGTCGACCTCTGCCAAGATTGATGGATGAAACGAGAGCCTTTGTAGAGAAGACTAGAGCTAATTGACAATGGAATCTGATTGTTTTCATGGCTTCCACGTGCGGTGCTCCTTACAAAGGTGCAGCAATTTGATAACCACTTTCAAGCTTGTCGTGTGGTCGAAGAATCTTTGTAGCTTGTCTAAAGTTAAGACAATTAATAAAATCTTTACTTTATTTCCTTGAAATGCCATCATTTTTTTCTGTAGATTTCAATCACTTGGAAAGAAAGGCAGTACAAATGAATTGAAATATTTGCATATACAAATTCAAATATTAATTGATAAGAGAATAGAATATTGACTTTGCAAAATATTTAAACTGATAAATATACTATTGTGCATATATACCAGGCTTTTCTTTCGAACAATCCATTTACCACTCCATTCACGCAACGATTTTACTACAGTAATGCGGTATAACGTACAGGATACAATAGTAGCGCGTTAGTCGTCGTCGAGTTATATTAACGAGTCCATTTTCCAGTAGTTCAATATCAGGTCTGATCAAAACGCATTTCAATGTAATTGCCGCGTCGCGCAATACGTGCCATTATTGAGACTGCCCCGGCACAAGGGAACATTGTTAGATCGATGGATCATTTTCTTCATTCTTTGCTAATTCTCGTCGTTTCTGAACGTATTCTCCCTCTTTGATTTTTCGATGCAAATGTAAAATTAAAAGAAATTTTTTTAATCAGTTGGGTTAATGAATTGTCTTTGTGTTAAATGTTATGAGAGTATAATAAATCAATAATTACTAGTCTCATTTTCTTTAATTTAATTGACCAAGTTATAGTTTGCTGTAAGAGCGTATATTTGGGTCAAAATAAGTTTTGTTATGAAAGTGAATTAAGAGTTTCTCAAAATATTGCACAGTAATTACGGACTAGTTGGGGAAATATATACTTAAGTAAAGCTCAAATGATAATTAAGTTAAGTTAGTTGTTGCTGGAATTCACCTAAACCATTGATTGTTTTAAACTACTTTATCAAATTAAAAAGTACTTCACTGTACTTTTAACCAGTAAATTATTTGTTCTAAGAGATGTTTTTCAAATATTCACTCTGAACAACCTCATAACCAACGGTTTCTCACCCTTACTTTCAGTCATACGCATCATCGTCGTCGGCAGCTAAGATGATGGGGAAACAAAATTTCCGCGCTAAGCCGAGATTCCATAGGCGCGTGGCCGTATATCGTCTCGAGGTGACTTTTATCAGGCATCCAAGCGTGCTCGCGTAGAAACAGCTAAAGTATAAACGATCGCACGCTGGTATGGGTGCATTTCGAGGGAAGGGATAGCAAGGCTAATAAACAGCGCAGCGTGGCGCCTAATAAACTGTTCGGGCTTATAGTTTCCAAACCTTCGACGTCATCACGGCTAAAAGTTAACGTTCTACCAGCTCTCACACTACCTCATATATGTTTTCGCTGTGTCGATCACGCAGGAATTCTGAGTGTAATACGGTTAGTTTATGAGACGCATTTTTTGAAAAGGGAATTTTTTCAAAGGATAATTAGAAAAAGCGTTGATATTCGAGTCGTTTGTGAAATGGTATTTAAAATATCAAAGTTCACGAGCTATTGTTAGATTCAGAATTGACAGACATTTTGGTCGGGAAATCATGGAATAATTTCTTTTTAAGGATTTCATTATTCAATGTTCTTGAAAAAAAAGGAAATGTTAATTTCAGGAAAGAAATTAAATGGGAAAAGATGATGAACGTAAAATAATTGAAATGAAGCTTATCTATAAAAAAGTACAATTATTTTCTATTTTAAATTTAATACTCATTATCTATAAAATTACATTTAAATAGATAAATCACTCTCTCAATAACGCTACTGTGTATCATTCTTTAGATTTATAATAACTAACAGTGTCAGTTTTTTAAAATTTTCCATTTTTATTACAAAAAATCTGTAATATTTGAAAAACAGCCTGAATAATAAAATCGAAATAGCTTTTCTCCCACATAATACCCCTTTACAACGTCCAAAAAACTAGAGCCCAGCTACGCACTAGAGTTTTCCAGCCCATTAAGCCGCAGCAGCCCAATAAAACCTCAAACATTACGTTTCTACAAATTGTAGTAGGGCCACACTTAACGACGCCAATTTCGGATCAATTTCAGCGCATCGAACTTGCTTGCACACACGGACGCACACACGGCCGAAGCAGGCAAAACGCCCAGGCAAACGACGACGACGTATTTAGCGACGCGGGGCGCGTGGGGGTAGTAATGGAAACTCCGGAATAATTTCTAGTTATACTTGCAGGAGGGTGGGAAGTGGGGCGGGAAGGTTGTATAGCGTACACGTACACGTGACACGCAAACTCACGGTACTGATAGAGAGAGAGTTTTGCGGGCAGAGTGCCTTCGGTGACGCGCCGCAGAGCCGTGTGTTTGTCGAGACGCGCATACATTACGCGCGCGTGCAAGGGGAGAGAGAGAGAGAGAGAGAGCGAGTCTGGCTTTGGAGAATTTAGATATTTAAGCGCGCGCGTCTGCGCAGAGTGCATACTTAACGGATTTCTCAACTAAAAGCGACGCGGTCTGATCTCAATTTCAAATTCATTAAGCGGCGCCGCACGACACCCGGGGAGAAGGGCGAGCCCAGGCTTTGATCCGCTTTTTGCTGACGTGCAAAATTGTCAATTCGACGCGGGCTCCTCTCGGTCTGCGTGCGCCGGTCGACGAGATAAATTGGGGGATTTGCTGCGCCGGAAAGTTCCGACGAGTACTGCTGCCCGGGAAAATAGGGAGTTGCGGATACATTTTTTTGCGAATGCGCCGGTTATCAGCGATATCGAATTCGTGATATCATTTAGGTATTTTTGATGAAAAAGAGTTGTATTATTTAGAGGATGTGAATTCGCGCGGAGCCAGCATATTTATGTAGTGCACTGTGTGATCTCGCGGAAAAAGCGAGTAGATGGTATTTCCAATATATTGATGCAGCTATTTGCAATATACTGTCATTTTATGGAAAAAGTATGCGGATATTATTGGCAAGTATTCTAGAGGTGTTAAAGCACTATCTCTGTTTTATAGTATAACATTGCAAATAGTGTAATCTTTTTATAAAAAAATGTTTTCTTACATAAACACTGTGTGTATTTATGCTTTCCTCATCAAGGTAAGGATCAAAATCGTTAACTTATTCAAAATTTCAAAATTAAAGCCGTTTTATTTAGAATCCTCTTCCGGCGTTAAGTTAAGATTGTGCTTATTTCGATCGCTCTAATTATTTTCGGTCATTAGCTCTTTAACTATTTCTGACTATCTAGTGGAAAGAGACTCCGGAACGAAAGACATAAATTAGTTGAAGCAACCAATCAATCGTAGTTTTATTTACAGAAATTATACTTACTGGAACCAAAATACATCAGATCCAGATATTTTAATCTCAGTTTGAACGAACTCTACTGTAGAAAGTCCCGAGATTACCATTAAAAGAACAATCTAAAAAGTTTCGCCCACTAAAAAAGGCATTCGTTCCTTTTAAAATTCCCAGCACGGCGTATTCCAATAAAATTTACCAACAATCATTTTCACTCAGCACGCTACAACTAAAATCCGCGCTCCAAAGAGAGAGAAAGAGAGAGAGAGAGAGAGAGAGAGAGAGGTAGAAAGAAAATATCACGCGAACGACTGGCGTGCAAGCGCGCACTCGGCGCATGTTTATCGCCGGGCGGCTAATGTTACAGTCGTGTACGGGCCGTGTGTTGATAGTGTCCGCGTTGCGCCCACGTCCGCCCCCGTCTTTGACCAAACAAGCGGACTCTGCGGTACCGGCCCGTATCCCTAATTCCCCTCTCGTCAAAGAAGGTCTGACCTACACCTGCGCCCCGGGCTATTTTTGCGGCTTTATGCACGCCAGGTGCTACTGTTACCCCGACTTTTTTTTTTTTTTTTTTTTTTTGCTGCAGCGGATCTCGGTCGGGTTTAAAGGTGTCGCCCGATGAAGGTGAAGAGTCAACATTTGTGGATATTAAAATATCAGTCGGTCGAGTGTTATTTATGAGGATGCTTTATTGTGCTTTCGTTTTATTGTAAATAATGGAAAATGAAGCTGGATTTATTCGTTTCATAAATCAGTTTACATCAATTTAATTTGCCCGAAATGCATTCGGTAATCATTGATAAATGAATATTGGAATCAACAACTGACAAATATAAATTTTAATTGGTGCTCGAATTGAGTTTTCAAGGTGATTAAAAGTGCATTCGTTATAAATATGAAACCTGTCTGTTATATTATTTCATTTATTTACGAAAACTGATCTTTTAAACAAAAAGAAACGTTCAAGTCAGATTTTTAAGATTTATATTTGCTTTTCGCTTTTTCGTGAAAATATTCAGTGCTTATGCACGTATTTATCAAGAGATCTTCTAGAAACAAAAAGTCTCGTTTTCGCGCACGCACATCGTAAGTCGGCGAATGCCACTTTAGTTCTACAAGCCTCTATTATAAAGTAATAAAAATGGAAATTCCATCTGTTGAGAATAAGATTCATGGCGAAACTTTAGTCAATATGGCGCTCGATCGAAACGCGTGTAATACATTGAATATAAATCGACATCATCTTAAAGACGTAACTCTTGTCAATAAATTCTAAGCATCATTTTTAAAGCTATTTTTTTAAATTAGATCAATTTTAAACAAATTAGAATCACCGAATTAAATGGAATTCTTTAAAAAAAATAAGCTAATAACTTTAAAAAAATAATCAATAACTGTGCAGCATTAAGCTGTAACGGAATAACATAAGGCAAATGAGCAGCGAACATTGAAAGCAATGGGGACGATCAAATGCATTGCTGGATGAGCTGGAGTGAGGCGAAGGCGAGAACAAGAGATGGAGACCGAGACAGACGCAGGTATATAATGACCCAGACGTCTATATACGTATATCGACGTGTCGTTAAGCTCAGGCCACTGATCCTCATGGCGAAGGCAGCTGAGTCTTCTCCAATACAATTTCGCTTTTTTAGAAAAAGATTTACTCGTTCGGAGGTTCCTAAAACTCAGCGGTGAATTGTAGATTATCCTGCGGTTAAGATTTCGAACGGGTTGGATTTGTGATGCTTTTCTAAAATATGACGCCTCGTTTATCAATAGGCGGGGGGTTATCTTGGGCTTAGAGCGACTCTGACATGTTAAGGGCGGCTAAACTCGCGATGGGTAAGCCTGCTTAGGACTGAGTTGTTTATGTACGTCTATTAATTCATTTAATAAAATCCCTAAGGACTTAAAGTTTGCCAGATTGATGGCCTTCATTTATCTCTCGCGTTATATTTTTATTATTGATTTTATATCCTCCTAAATAAGACCTAATTAAGCATTCAATATAGAATAGAATATTTGGTTCTCACAATAATTATCGTTATTTAAAAAACAAAAAATTAAGTTCTCTTGAAAGTTCAAGGGGTCAGAGCAAAAAATATTTAGGGAATTTATTCGCATAGTAATGCGGCAGTCTTCAAAGTTTTAATTGGCGAGGCTGTTGCGACAATAATGAAAGGCTTGTTTCCTTACTTTTCGAACGGTCGACCGCATACAGCCTGTTATTCAAAGACGCTTGGGAGTTCCTCTCCCCAGTTCCGCTAACTGCCGGTCACTCCTCGTAAATAGTTGAGCCTTTAAATTCCCGCTCGAAACGACAATGACGATACTCGTCTGTATTGCCTCTGTGCCCCAACACTGTCTGCAATTCGTCCAAAGCGTTCGTTGACCGAATATACGCCCACGCTGCCCCCCCCCCCCGTGTTCCTCTCTAAAGAAAAAGAACGACCCAGTTGTCTTACGGCTGTCGGCTCGAATTGACCGGCAGCTACAAATTCTGATTGTGCCTAGAAGGAAAGCGGCATCAGAGCTTTTATTTTCCGGCGAAAGTCTATTTTATGATAATGTGAATTTAGAGTTGAAATTGTTAATTAGCCGTTGAATTCAGTGAATAAATATTCTTTTACTCTGACCGCAACATGTAAAAGCTCGCCATTATCTTTCATCGGGTTTGTAGTACGACCTCGACATCTCGACAAAGCATCTAATAAAGCACGGAGAGCCCAGCCGTTCGCATTAAAAATGCAAATACACAGGACGCGGCATGCGAGAAGAAGGCAAGAATCGCCCCTCGTCCTCGTCATTGCTTACCCCACCAAACGCGCCTCCTTAAGCACATACGTTCCCGACAATGTAGTCTCTGCGGAGAAACTAGCCCTCAACTAGTAGGGCGGGGAGGAAGGAACAGGGACGGCCAGCCCCATTCCGCAACCGACTCACGTAATTCAGTGATGACATCACGCGTGAAGAGGCACAAAATATAAAGCCCAAGGCGGCCGCCGTTGCTTGAGGAGGGTGTTGTAGCCGTGGTCTGATGGCTTAACCAGGCACGCAGGAAAATGTAGCGTGCACTCGGCTTCGCTCTCGTAAAACAGCTTCGGGGGGTCAGCGTCATCATCATCAGCGAAAAATCTAAGTGAGGTCGGGGGAGGGAAAAAACCTGCGAGCAAATGCCTTGTTTTCTGAATATTTGATGGTGGGAATTGACCAGTGCAGTTTCGCGTGGTTATTCTTTCACGAGCTTAATGACTGCGTGACCTGGCAATCAACTTAGGTTAAGTAGAGCAAGGTACATTTTTATGGTCGTAAAGAGGTTTATGAAGGGTCGAGTTGCTTTCCTCCCTTGATCTCGGGCAGATTAAAGTGCAACAAACGAAATTTCAAAGAAAGTAATGTGGATAGATATAGACGGTATTTTCCACAGGGTCGTGGTTTTCAATCTCCGATGGTCTCGTCTTAAGGTACACGTAAATTCAATTAGGATGTATATCAATTCATATTGCTTCTTCTTATACATACTAGCTGGAGAGGAAAGGGCGCAGTTTATACCTTAAGAGCGAAATTTGAAAGAAAACGCAAAGCAAGCACCGAGGATTCAAGTGCACTTAAGTCAGATCAAAGGAAAATTACGCATTAGGAAAATATGAAAAATAAGCTAGGGATTATTGAAAAGGCCAAGTCAAGTAGTTTTCTGCAACAGGATCGCGCTGTAATTTTAAGATTAGCACCCCTATTGAAACGATCTTATAAAAACTAATAAAATCTCATAGATCCGGGTGCAAAAACCGCATAGGTTATGCGGTTTCTGCACCCTTTCTATTGGAATTTATAGGATCTTTGCAACCGGTACCGATACGCGATATTTCGACTAAGTTTGTACATGTAATATAAATTATAATAATGAGAAAAAAAGAATACCTTTTAAGAAAATTAAATATTTATTAATTTTGTATAATAATTATTGATCATATAAAGTAAAAAAAGAATAAATTCTGAAAAATATTGAATCATTCAAATGAAAAAAGTAAAATGAAAGGTTATAAATGGAGACAGCTTGTGAATATTATTAATTACATTACCTCTAACAGTTACTGAATTCTTGGTAATGTTACAACCGAAATGGTTTCAGCTTTGTTGTAAATATATTTTGAGATAAGAATTTACGTATTTTCGTTGGTCTGCGATCCAATCAATAGAAACTTACGATCCCTTTTATTGTTTTGAACGTAAGAGTACGTTATGCGTCAATACGGTGCATTTTGATAACACTTCTAGTACAGTGCAAATGTACGTATAACGAACGAGCAAATATACTGGGTCCGAATATTCATTCTGTATAATACCAGGAGTGTAATGACCGAGCGTACATGCGATTAACTCGGCCTGAAATGCATCGGCAACCCGTTATTAGTAAGTCATAACGTTACCATAAAACAACCAACCTCGCGCCAGCTCATAAGTCCGGCCAAGATTCGTTCAAGGGGACGCGGCGGCTTGGGTTTTGTCTGCGTATTAAGGTGGCACCCCCCTCTCCCCCGCCTTTATCGAAGGTCCAAATCTGGCCAGGCGGGACATGCCGGGGCTGAATTATTAGGGTGTCCTATAATTGGGCAGCCGATGGCTTGCGGTTATTCGGTACTTGCAACAATATCGTTAGGCCAGACGCTACCGCTACGACGCCCCTTTGCGATGTTAAGCTCCGCAATACGGAGACCTCTCGAGGAGTGGGGGAAAGTCTCTCTCTCTCTCTCTATCTCTCTCTCTCTCTCTCACCTGCGGTGTTCCTATATGAATTGGAAGTCGAGAAACCGAATACAGGGGCATTACTCTTGCGCGCTGCCTCGCCTCCAAACTCGTAGTCTTAATAAAAGCTCGTTACATTGTTTGCGAGCTGTTCCGTTGCTAGCAAGGAAAAGTCTGAGTAATGAGTAAATATTGTTGTGGTGTGAAATTCGTCGGCAGAGTCGTATTATATTAATGTCTCGAGACTTTCTAACTTATACCTTGTTTACGTGTTAACAGATGAAACAATTCTACGTTTATTTACATATTAACATTATAAAAGTTTTGAATGTATCATTAGTAAAATGAAATAATTTGGCAAATTAAACAGTAGTGAGTAGCACACAGCAATCAAAGGTTGCTAATTGCAGTTAATTTCAAATAAGTCAATATTAGTTTTGTACATTTCCAGTGCTACAAGAAAGCGCTAATTAAACTGCTACAATGCCATTCAATGCATATTAGAGACCGCCAATTGATATCGATTTCCAAGAAAATAGTATAATAATTAAATAGTTCAATTATATTACATCGCTGGAGCTGGAAGAGTTTATAAATTGCTTCCTCTCCGTTCTGTAAGATCAGTTAACAATTCACAACTCTCTATTTAATTTAAAGTATAAACGTTGCGCTCTCATGATCGATTAGATTTTCTCGATAATAGTTATAAAGCGACCGGCTAAGGGTAGTGGAAGCTCCTGATCGACAAGACTTACGGAAGCGATATAACCTTACCGTTGCTCCTGCTGGTGCTGCAGAACGGGGCGAACGACGGCGGCGACGACGACGGCGAAAGCGATTTCTCGAAGGCATAGACACGAAGGCGAGCCGGGGCGAAGTGAAAAACGCGCGTCGGACGTAATCCATTTTTCATCGTCATCGTCGCTCCCTACCGTCGACTTTTGCCGACACGTACGAAATTTTTCGCACGACGTCGTTATATATCCTACATAAACCGGTTTATTAAACAGTCGAGCCTCGTATATATATTTATTTCGGGCCTTCCCGCTCCGCGCAGGGGGTCGTGTCGCGAAAAAGGAGAGGGATTAACGAGTCTCTGTCTCTCGGCGTGAGTGACGTGAAACGCGAGCGCCAAGCTCTTAATCCTGGACCTCGCAGTTTTCTCTCTCGCCTCTGCCAGTGATGATCGACGAACGCACGTACGAAAATACGCGCAGCCGCCTGTGTCCGACACGACACGTTGAGATTTTAATCTCGTTAATGACCTTACGTGCGAACGCCCCCGCCGGCCTACGATGATGAGCGAAAGAGCGTTGACAAGTTAATAAAAAGCCATGACTTGCCGCCTAACTGCTTTTTCCCTTTTCTTTTTTGTCGACGAGCTTGTTTGCGTTTTCTGCGATGTTGCATTGTCTAATATGGTGACTTTCGCTGAAATATTTTGAATATGTGTACAGGTGGATGACAAGACGGCTTTTCTTTGGCCGTAGGAAATCATGTTTTATTCAGGAGGGCACCCAATTTTGAATGATAAATGGTAGGGAGCCAAATATGCATAGTTAATTAAATTCGATATTTCAAACTAAAATTAGAAACATGTCATTAATTTCGTGTTATGCAAAGAACGTAAATTGTTTTTTAATATATGATGAATACTAATTTCCTTCCACAATCGACTAGAAATGCGATATAATTAGTGAGCATAGAAGCCCAATAACCTAACCATTCACAGTTTTTTAACATTATGACTTAATTGCGTCCATCCTGATGAGGCATTAGGACGATCAAATTTATAATCGTACTAGTAGCTTTTTGATTCGCTTTAGAACAAAATCGATATTTCAAAAATAATCCTAATTTCGAATGTAAACGCTAGCATCTAATAAAGATCTAATGAAGATCGAATGAATCATTGCTGACCATATTGTACTGTAAAACTTTAGCCAAATAAGCAAACTTTTTTATCGCAAATAACTTTTAGTGCTTCGAGCACTTATATCTCTTCGAGACGCTTATTCTCCGTTAATAATTGTCTGGGGAATCACGATCTTCGACTACGGTTACCGTCTCTCCTTCGTATCGAATTTTGGAGAAGAGGTAACGGCAACGGCAGCGCCGGGCGCTGGCTGCATCGTTATCAGTATCGTATTTCTGAGCAGAATTTCCCCAACATCAATAACCGGAAGTAATAATGGCTCCTCATGAATTACTTCATTCTGCAGGCGAGTAGCTTGCGAGCTATCAATAATATTATATCTCCGAGTGCGTGGCTAGTAAATACTCGAACTTTCTCCCTCCGCTTGGTGGGTGGTGTTATTAGCCTTATTGGACGTCGGCAAAACGCATAAGTATTCACCAAGCTCGCCGCGAAAGTTAAAATTTCTTTCCGCGGTAGAATATCGAAAACAAATACTAAGCAAGTTCGTGCCTTCGCGCAAGGCGGCAGGCTTATAAATGCTTTTTTATCGTGCTTTCCTCCGAAATGCGTAAGTCACTCAATTTCCTTGGCGAAAAAGCTGTGGCGCCCGGTGGATAAAGGCGGAAAAAGTGGGATATAGTCAAAGATATTTGCAGTGTAAGTATATACGCATGAGGAGGCAATATTGTTTGAAAGGCCTTTCAAAAGCATCGAGACTCGACACGATAAAGGCGGTTTTTATGTAATTAGACTCTCCTGCTCCCCCGCGAGACTTTGCAGTATAGATCGTCGATAGCATCGACCAGCGTCTCGTTCCACCTTTTTATCCCTTCCCACTTTTTTCTTTCTACCGTCCCCTCAAGAACCCACACGCCATGTGACCTTCTTACATACAAACAGATCGTTTTCGGTCTGTTTTATCAAATTAATCGTTGATTCGCGCTCGTTTCTTTCCCCTTTATTAAGATGCTTATAAAACAATGAAAATAAATTTATAAACTAATATGAATGGTATATCCATCTGTTTAAGTCTGCTTTTAAGTTTTTTTTTTCGGGAAAATAAAGCAATTTCGTGATAAATTATAAAAATAAAAAGTTCTTTTTCTTGAATATTGACATTTTTAATTACTGGATGTTTTTTATACTTTATTTTTAAAAATTTATCAACATAAATTCAATACGAAAAAATTTAGAAGATAAACAAATCAAAAATCTATTTCCAGTATCATTAGAGCGAGACTTTGACATGTTCATGTTGCGTGAAACCAGAGTAAACGTAATTTTGTCTCCTACAGGCACCGGAAATATTATTAAAACCCAAAGCAGAGGCTGCTCACACCGATGCTTTAATTACATTAAATTGACTAGACACCAGGCTGCTAGTGAATGTATCATTGTCCCAGATCTTGTTGCAAGAACTTTGTAAACCTTTGTGTACAAAAAGGGGCAGAGAAATAAAACTCGCAGTAGGTAAATATCGTTATACTACATGGGGGTGTAAACGAAACAGAGCGGGTCGAGATCGATATCGTACCAAAATAATGTTCAGACGCGATACACCGACGTTGCTCGTATTATTTCGAGCTTGCGTTAATCATCAGTCCTGGTGGTGGCACACACGTACGGGCAGGTCTTCTATGAAATTGAATACTTTTGTTTAATGTACGTGGAGGAGAGAGAGGGTAAGACTATCTCGTATCTATTCCTCTGACTAATGGTGTACGTTTCGCGGAGTGTATAACTCACCAAGTATTTTTAGCGAAAAAGAAAGCAGCAAACGAGGAAAAGAAGGAGGAAGCGACTCTATGAGAACAATCGTGATGTATTTGTGAGTCTGACTTCGTGACATCCGAGAAAAATTGAAGTTTGCGCTCCGGCCTGGAAAATTTTATTACGAGCTAACCTGATTACAACTTGCACTTTTTAAAGACACAATCGTTTTCCAAACATGAGGATGGCGGAATGGAGGACATATCGAAAATGGCGTCATATTTTAAGATCATGTTTAGCTTGACCTATTTCATTCTTATTCAAGCGCAATTCAGAGTAGGTCTCTCCTTTCGGCTTCACTAAAATTTTAAAATTCATTAATATCGATTTACTGCACTTCAATTTCAACTTGAGAAAAGTATAAGAAAATTGTATTTTAACTTTATTAAAGACGTTCCTGTTTGCACGAGCTTCTTGGAATCGTTTAACGAGTTTCGAAGAAATCCGCAGCCAATCGGCCTACGTGCTTCGTTTTTTCAGGCAGGCAAATTATCAATTAATAACCCTTGCCACAGCGCCATTGTCCGGCCAATAACTCAATCACGCAACATCCATCATCCTCCTTGCGGGCACTTTAAAATAACGGAAGCACGAGGAAGGCCGAGACATGCATAAAACTTCCTGCAGCCATCAGGAGCTCCGGCAGTTGAATTATCGGCAATCGACTTGCGCACGAGAGTCCTCGGCCATCGAATGTCGGAGTTGGCGTTGGGCTGGCTTGATTAGATTAAGGTGCTCTCTCTCTCTCTCTCTGCCTCCCTCTTCTCCCGTGTACACGTATGCAGGACGAAAGGATGGGCCCGGGAAGTGCCGGGGAATCAATATATACGCTCCCGCGATCGCGGACATTAGCTCGGTATAAAGGGTACGAGGAAGGCGGCTGAGCGTGCGCTCGGCTCTTAGCGGTGTCCGGGGGTGTAACACTGGGTACACTCTTGCGTGCCAATGATTGCATGGTTCCAGGGCGTTCCAACGTGAGAGCGCGTGTGGGATACTGCTCTAATACCATTATAGTCTTGTGGACCAGCTCTCTCTCTCTCTCTCTCTCTCTCTCTCTCTCTCTCTCTCTTGTTCCCCACGCGCCTGTGTCTGCGTGTGGCCGCGTGCGCGATATCTCCCGATGCGCTCATGGGGGTTGCCTCTACCTCTACCTTCGTACGGCACCTCTCTCCCTCTCGCTCACCGCCGGGGGGATTACGAAACGTCAATCGCATGTCCTAATCAGGGCTAATGTCCGGTGTGCTCACTCAGCCGGGCGAAGATTGCGGAGACATTTTCGGGCCAATGGTCCGGAGACTCATTGCCCGGAGTAGAGTGCAGTACTGCACCTGTGGATGTATGGAGGCGCGGGCCGAGCGCGCGGCCGACACTTTGTACCGATGATTTTCGGCCCCGCTATCTGCACGGAACAATGGGAATAGCTCGGAGATTATGAGGCTATTTACCGGATTATTTAGAGGCGGGTAGCTTAATTACGCAATAACTGAAGCAAGTGCCTTGGATTTATGGAGGGTTCGAGTGTTAAGTTCTTAAACTGGAATTATGATGGAAATGAAAATCTCGGAATAGAGATTGATTAAATAATCAAAAGCTAACGTTCGTTGCATTCGATATGCCGAGTTTCTATGCTATTCCATTTTATTATACTTTGAGTAAAGCTGAAGTAAATGGCACTGCAAATAATATTTCATCCCGAACTAATTTCAAGGCTTTCTTTCTGATGATATTAAAATCAACTGTTGAATTTGAAACGGATATTACACGTCCACTAAAGTCTAATTTCACGTTTCCTGCACCTATTATTAAGATTAGTCAATATGTAATATAATTCCATAATTACGAACAAGCAATGTCCACTCAAAAAGAACGGTAAAGCGCGTCTGCGAGATAATATCGTGAAACATACATCTCCCTGAATGATGTATGCTGGATTCCATAGAAAGTCATTTCTAGGCCTTCCAAGTGCCTGTGCATTATTAACGTTTACTAAAGCTGCACGAACAAGCAGAAAAAAAGAGCGAGGGAGAGAAAGAGAGGGACGAACAGCGCGAAAAAGAGAGTGAAACAAGGAAAAAGGAAGACAAGCAGCAGCGAGCGAGAGGACGAAAAAAAAAAGAAAAAAAAAGAGGAAACGTCCAATACTACTCCTTTTCGCTTTTACGATACGCTTGGCTACGCGTTAAGCCGCGATCGACAGTATAAAATATAAATTTCGTGGAGCGCGAGATAAATCCATGGCTGCGACGGCGGCGGCTGGCGCACAGGTACGTGACGCCTCGAAGCACGAGATATTTTCTCCTCGTTGCAAGGGATCGAATCGGGTTTGTTAAAAGCCCCGTGGGGCTGAACGCCGCTGCCGGAGTTAAAATAAATCCAGGCTAGTCTCACTCTCTCCTGCGCGCAGGGCAAAAATACAGATATGGCACATTCGGCTGTGTGTGTGGGACCTTACAGCTAAATAAAACAAATAATATCGCACCGAGGAGAGAGAGAGAGAGAGAGAGAGAGAGAGAGCTGTGGTCTGGCCTCGCGCATATAGGGGTAGGAGAAGTATAATCGATGGGAGGTACAGAGAAACTGCAGGAGAGAGGACGTCGTTAGATTAAATTCTTCCTGCGTCTTTTATATTGATCCGTGAGCTCTCGATATTTCGTGATCTTTGCTGCCGAAGCTATTTTTCATCTATATAGCGAGGATAATCTCGACGACAACTCTTAAGAAGTATTTCTCCTTTTTCGCGGCAATAAGCAGTCGTTGTTTTATGACTGCGATATAAGTAATAGGAGGGAGAAAAGTTTGAATTCTTATGCGATTGTAAAAGTTTTATGTAACTTTAACTGTTTTACTGTAACTCGAACAATATTTTATGGTTTTATGATCTGATTTGTTTCGTACTTTAAATCGGACCTCCAAGTACCGTAAAGAATTAAACAATATTTAATACGCGGAAAGATTTGTAGGGACAATTACTAGTTCGTTTTTACTGTAGGGATAACCTTTATACATAAAAGTCATTACATTTAATAGTAAAATTAAAATTTTAAAAATGTGACAAGTATAAAACGGTATAGTAAATTTTCCCATAAATTTTTCTTAGGATAGTTTTAACAATACTCAATATTATCACTGACTGATTATTAATTTTTCTGCTGCTTCATTTTTCAAATAGGTTAGTAAGGGAATCTCAACGTGTATGTCTCATATGTCGTATATCTCATCAATAACATCATTGCAATTACTTTTGTTCACAAAACGTGATCCGGGAATAGAGGGGCTGAAATCAATCTTTTATGTTCAAAACGAATGATAAACAAAGGCAGGGCAATAACAAAAGTAATGAAATGGCAATCGATCAATAACTACAGATTCGGCGAATATCACATTGTTGCGTTAAACAAAGGTAGGGTCTCCACTCGCAAATGTAAATCGGAAACGTGCTGACTGATTTCGGACAACAGCCTATATTAAATATCTCAAGCGTCTCATTCTAGGAATGAAATAAATTCTCAGGAACGAAAATAATCGTAAATTTAGCGAAGCGCCGAAGGAGCGGGAAAAACAATTTATTAGCGCAAGAAGTTTAAATGCGCGGCACCGTCAATGGGATTAATTATTAGTGCAGACGGCTGCTTTAAATGCGGGCAGCTTGCGACTCATTGAAAATACTAACGGTCATGCGCGCGGCATCGGCGAACGAAGAAAAACGCCCAACCGATTATATCAAATGCATTGCCGCTGAGAGGATTAAAGGTTCGTTCGCTACTCTCATAACTCACTTTCTATCGTGAATCTCTGCAACGAACGGGGCAAATTAGTCTCAATTTTCGCCTGTGTGAGGCTGTGTGTGTGTGCGCGCGCACGAACACACGTTTGAGCATTACAGCGGGGCGTCCGAAATTTCATTGGGAAATCTGCTCTGCTCGTGGATTTGAAAGTATCGAATTAACGAGCTATTGCAACGCCAATTTATTTCTCACTTACACCGATCATATCGACGGGGAGGAAGTATTACCGAACGCTCGATTCGTGTCTCTTTTTCCCCGGGCTTTTCTGATACAGTTTATTGCCTTTCTGTGTTTATGTCGATTATTTTGTTTAATGTACGAACGCTCGCTTCCATTTATAAATCAAATGATAATAATTATTCGAAAGTCAATTAACAAATGTTATTTACATGCTTTATTTAATCTTTTTGAAGTAGCCGTTCATTAAATCTGGTTTAATTCATGCATTCATCCTTGAATTTCACGAACTCGTCTTTTTCTGCATTCATAATCAATCTCTCAATCGCGCAATTTTAAAATACTCTTATCGATCAGCATTTTAAAATTCAATGTTTAACGTAGGAAATTTTCCTGACAATTCCGTAGACGTCTATTTCAATATTTTTTCGACTAATGAATAAAGACATAAAAAGCGTAAATACTTCTTAGCATACTATAGGTAATCTTTTTATCCACTCAAAAAGCGTCTCATCAATTTATTATCCGTCAATTTATGCCAGGAAGGAAAAAACTGAAGAGCTCACTTCGCCTCCTTTATGAATGAATTAAGGGCGCACGTTCGATCGCGTGCGTATAATATCGTAAAAGCGCGTTCGAATTCCGCGGCACGATCGCCGGGACTAAGAAGAACGTTTACCAGCTGGCTACACACTAACTCCCGGAGCTTACACCTTCGGATAGAGGGTGGTGCACTCTCTGCTCTTGATGCAGCTCATGCGCGCTGCTGTAGATCACTGCATCGCCTAAGAAAGCACTTGCCCCGACGCCACAGCTGCTTTTAAATCTTTCTCTCTCTCGGGGTCCTGCTTCAAGAATTACGCAAGGAGATACAGTGCGGTGCGCGCTTAACATTAGCGCGAGGGCGTTCGTCGAGACCAAATGGAAGTAATGCCCGAGCTCTTTCAGACCGAGATTCCATTTCGCAGAGTGTGGGAGATACGATTGTTTGTTCGGCGTGTGATGAAAGGAGGCTTGATTGAAAAAATCAGAGAACGTTGGATTTTACAAAGGCAAAAGTGAATCGAGAACTCGGGAGAATTAAAATGCAAATAAAACTGTTGGAAAGCTGAGGCATGTCGTTTCAAAATATGAATACAATAGATTTTAAATAAAGGAAGTGACATACTTCTGTTTAATAATTAATTGAAACAAAACAGACATTCACATAAAAATGAAAATTTTAAATTATTACTTCCGCGAATTTATATCGTTTGTGTTCATAAATTACCGGTGCATTAATTGCATGATTGCTTCACGTTATGGTTACAAAGCAGTGTAAATGAAACATTGTTATTTTAAAAATAATCGTATATATATTTTATTAAAAATCAGAATAGACGAAGTAATTATTGCAATACAGTCATTTATTCTATTAAAATGAGAAAAATGTTATAGGAAAATTTACTATAAGTCGAATAAATATTTCTATAAAACTTTAAAAAGCTAAGGCATACTTGTGTTATTATCGAAATTACTATATGAAAAAGTAAATACAAATTTTATATTAACGATGATTATGATTAGAATTAAAATAATCATGAGTGTATCTAACGACTTTTACAAATTATATTAATATGTAATAGAACTATTCTATCTTTTGCTATACCATTTTTCTCAGTGTATAGTTTATTTTATATAGCGAGAGATTAGTTATTTTGATCCATTCTAATAAAATTTGCATTATGGGAAAAAAACACGAAAGAGACATTATATTTTATAGCAAAATTCACCTACTTATAAAATCGTAGAATTATAAGATACAAGAAAAAACTAGAATATCACAATAAGATTGAAAAATGAGCAGCTATTCTAAAGCTTTTTTAAAATAATGAAGAAAAATGAGACCTTTATTTAACACAGAAAGCGACTTAAATTTCTAAATTTCTCGTTTTAATCATCATACCATCGACTTAATGTATAGGTCTATTCTTCTAATTTTTTCCCGTTGTAATTACACCTACAATGAAAAAGCGTATTTGCAAAATTTTCCGCGGAATCAACGCTTATTACGCGATGAAATAGTTGCAAAATAATTCAAGTGTTTGAGGCCCAATTCAAAGTCTGCACGCGAATCAACGCGACATTCCGTCGCACAAGTGTTGCTTTCGGCTCTCTCACACAATCGTTGCTAACGAGCTTTTTTCCTAAGGCTACAAAATTTTCACCTGCTGACTCGTAAATTCAATTTTTATGCGCTTTTAATATCTCTGTAAGCGCGTTTTAAGTGCATACCTTTTTCTAAGCGGGTCATTTATTTGCATACTTTATTCGCGGAGAAATCAAACTTGATGCCCGACTGCATTTTTGTTGATTTATGTAACCAGCTAAAATTAATAAATCTAGCAAGAGAAAGCAAGCTCGGATAAGGCATGAATTATGAGGTTATAGTTTCATTGTAAATCTAAGTTCCATTATTAGACAAAGAAATAAAAATTTCAATAATTTTTGTTGTCGAAAAATGAATGATTAAAACTTTAAATCGGGTAAAAATTTACTAAATGTATATCAATATGTAGCAATACTTTTTATTTTTAAAAATAAAATTTCGTACAAATTGATAAACCGGAATTTATATACTAACGATTACTAAAGTAAATTAAAGCGTGCACTCACTCCAAAAATAGTACTTTACTTCGAGTAATGTTTTTAAAGGTCATTTAAAATATTACGAATAATATCTATTTATTTTGAATACTATAATAAATTAAAATTCATGAATTTAAGAATAGGACATCATGTTTCAAATGTTTAACCGACCTCACAATGGATATAAAATAATTAAAATAGGAAGACGGGAATCAAAAAGGGTCGAGGAAGAGCGCGCGGG
Source organism: Ormyrus pomaceus (assembly GCA_900474385.1). Taxonomy (NCBI): domain Eukaryota; kingdom Metazoa; phylum Arthropoda; class Insecta; order Hymenoptera; family Ormyridae; genus Ormyrus; species Ormyrus pomaceus. The sequence goes on from UCOM01000495.1 coordinate 19,797, forward strand.
TATGCATACAAAAGTAATCCGCGTAGGTGGACTCGAGGGCCTCCTTAATTTCCAGGCTCTGCGGTTTATTCATGACCAGTTAGCTCGTCGTGCGTTTCGGCGACGGCGGCGGCCGCAATCGCGGGATCATTAAAGTCATTAGCGGAGAGTCGAGGCAACCGTCGCGTCGCGGTACTTATGCCAACCCTACGTCTGACTTCGTGTCTGCTGCCGGTGCTGCTGAGCTTCGCGAAATATACACATTTAGCTTTCCGCGACGTCTGCGCGAATTCGCAAGCAGACGAGAGGAAAATATCGATCAGAGGGCTGATAAGCTCGAAAAGAGGTGACGCCACCCGATATTTGCGCAAAATTCAAGCTGAGCTGTTTTTTTGTTGCGCGAAATTTTGAATAGTACAATCCAGACGGGTGTTTACAAGTTTAAAATGTGTTTTTAAGAAAGAAGAAGTGATTAGATTGCCTATAAAGAGTATAACATTTCTTTTTGCTCGCAGTTGAATTTTTCGCTCATATTTATGTTCTTTGCGAACATTTCTCGCAGCGTCCAAAACTAAATTAGACTCGATCCCACAAGACCATTCTCATATTTTTAAACTTTGCGTGCGCTTTTTTTTAATTAACCTCAAAAAAGTCTAAAACTGCACTCGAAACTTATCGAAAAAAAAAAAAAAAAAAAATGAAGTGAATTATTTCGTTTGGCTAATTTCAATGCGCAGTAGTTCTAAAAGCTCATCAAGAACAAGGACTTTCGGAAAATATGGCCCGTTTTTTCGCATGGTCGATAGAGCAAGAAAAAAAGCCCACGAAATATGCAAATAGAGAAAGGTGAAAACTCGCAAAAAGCTGGCCAGAGTTGCACTCGGTCGAGTCTAATGAATGAGTGGGTTTGCTCTGCAGGTGCCTAATGAAAAAGAAGGAAAATATAAGTAAAATAATGAAGGGGGCGTGCACGTCGCTTTGTGGTCAGTTGGTTTTTCCTTTCCTACTTTTTTCTTGCTCTTACCTTCTTAGAGCTTTTTTTTTTTTTTTTTTTTATATAACATTTACCTTTTCTCTACTTCTCGGCCTTTTTGTATCCTTTCTCGTTTGCTTTCATTTCGCAAACGTATAAACTCAATAGCTTTTTCCCTGAATCTTAAATAAATAGAAATCACGTTTATAAAACACGAGATTAGACTTAAAAAGAGGGAAGCTTTACGATTTTCTTCTACAAACAACTTTGTGCTGCTTAAACTGTAATTATTTCTAAAATTTATTTTTATATTATCAACAGTTCTATTAACAAACTTAAATTAAAGAATTTCCATGATCCAAACTAATAAAGATCTTTCGTATTAAAAATTGACCTCTTCCACGAATTTCATTTATGGGTAATTTGATAAAAACCCAGGTCATCATAAAACCGAAACCTAATAACCGATCTCAATCTTTTTTTCAGGGGCTTCCACGCATGCAAGAACCCACGAAGCGAACGACTCCAGGGAGAAAACCTTTTTGGTGTTCCTTTGATACATCAGGCCAAAATGAAAAACACACAGAACGCCCGAGCGAGAAAAGAGAAGATGAAGAAAGCACGCGAAAAAGATTTGTGAGAGCGTCGAGTGTAAACCGGGATTCCGGAGGTTATATCCTCCAGTGCTGCTCCATGGCGTGAAACCAGTTTAAAATCCAATGCGTAGGTGGGAGAGAGAAAGAGCGAGAGAAAGGAGGATGAAAACAGCTATTTAGAGCGCAGCGGCGAATGCCATATTTGACGAGCGCTATTCCTTTTCGGCCTCACGATGCGGGCACGGTGAGAGGATGACATGCATCGAAATCCGCTGTTACACTAAAACTCGACTGATGCGTCGACGTATTTGTGCATGCAAAGGTACGTAACTGTTTGCGCCATTGTTCGGATCGAGAGAATTATGCCAGGTCAATATAAGAAGTTAAAACGTTACGCTCGCTTTTCACGCATTGTTTTCAAATGCGATATACACGAGTTTCCCGTTTTTTCGCTTTTTCGATAGTTTGTAGTTGGCGGGCCGTTTGCTTTATCCAATTGTAAGGCGGCACGCTGAATGCAGCATTATGCTTGTTGGATGTAGATTTTGCTACACCTACTATTTTCCAATAATGCAATTGTTTTTATAGAAAACTTTTATTTTTAATAATTCTAATGTAAACGGTTCTAAATACTCATCACAGTTTTAGTCATACATTTAAAGATTCCTTATTTCAGCTTTAATTAATCAAATTTTCTGACTAAATAATAAATATTTTATCAAACACCAAAAATATAAAAATCTCAAATCCACGTATTATTAATAGAAGATAATTTAACTGACTACAGGTATTGGTTATCAGCGGCTAATTCCACCTTTCTACCCTTCGGAGGAGCACGTCGTTGCACTCTAGAAAGTTTATTCACTGAGGATCAATGATCTGCTGCCGGACCATGTGCCCCGTTCGTCGGCAATGCGGCTGTTCTACAGAGGGTTGCTTGATATAACGCGAGTTGATAAGGGTGCTCACGTCGGTCGGTAATGCAGGGGGGTTGGATTTGCTGGTAACCAACCCCTTACTGCTTTGAGCGAACGATGATAACAGAGTTTTGACGTAGTAGTCGAGAGAGCGGTTGGTAGAGGTCAGTATTAAATATTTTTAATTTGAAAAGAATATGACTTCATATTTTTGTTTTCTTAATAAAATCATTTAAAAATTAAAAATTTTTATTTTTATGCTAGTCAATATAAAGAGAGATGTAATCAGTTCACGTAAAACATTTGATTCTAATAAATTTAATTCTTTAACCTCCAGACGACCGACATTCAAAACTGTGTCAAAAATCATACTTTGGAGAACTTTTCCTTTGAAAAATTTTTCAAAGGACTAAGGATATGGAGGAGCCAAAAGGTATCAGCCCGTTCGCCTGGAGGTTAATTACGTATGTACTATTTTATGGTGGTGAAATTGATACAAAAATTGTTTATTAATAATGTTGCAGACAAGAAACATGAATTTAATAACTAGATAATCGTTGTTGATCCTATCACTCATCTTGATATTTCGAATTCAATATTAGACTCGATGAGTTAATGAGGTACATCTTATGTAAATTATTATTGTGCGACGTTTCGGTAATAGATTTATTACCGTGCTCAAGCACGTGTTAAGGTGTATAGTCAAATATGAGTATTTTTTATATTTTCGTCTGTGTAATATTTGTCTTTAATCCTTTCTTTTTTGTTTTAAGGAGGGTCTTGCACGAAATATAGACTGTATTTGCTAATTTTATATTTCAACTATTTAAGGTGTAATAATGTGATTGATAAGAATCGTCGAATTTTATAGATTTATCGAAGATTCAACGATAAATATATAAACAAGTGAATATAACTTTATCGATTTGAAAATGTTTTAAACGATAATTTTTTTAATGAAATATATCTGTATTTGTTGAATGATATTTACTTTTAAGTTTTTAAATTTTTATTCGGTTCGTAGGGAACACCTCTTTACCATATGTGACCAATCAATGTGATTACATTATCAAACATTAAATAGTTGAAATATGAAATTAGCAAATATAGGCTATATTTCGTGCAAGACCCTCCTTAAATTTCTTAAAAACATGTCATATAAAATTAACACAAAATTAAGCAAAAGCATATTTCGTAAAACGTAAATAAATTATGTGCATTAACAGTTTTTAAAAGAAACAAAAAGATGCTCGTAAAAAGCAAAATAAAAATGTTATACTTTTTGTCCTGAATGATCTGTTAGGCTCATCAATAAGATGACAGATGACTTAATTTGACATATGTTAACAAAAAATCATCAATAAAATTTGGTCATGTTTATTTACCCACGGAGAGAAACGTTTTACGAAAAATGACTATACTTTTTGTAACTCGAGGACAGACTTTGAGTTAGGGCAAAAATTACATACTTTATACATATTAAAATTTTTGCTAAACTTTTAATAAAAATTGCTAAAAATATAACACAAATTAGTATAAAGTATAGTAATTTTCACCCTAACTCAAAGTCTGTCCTCAAGTTACTGACGACTATATGTATAGTAATCTTTCTTAAACCTCTCTCTCCGTACCCTTTTATTTTAAACCACATTGGTATACAAGCCCTTCAATCAATAAAAGATAAAATAAAGAATATTAATATGCAAAGTGAAGTGATATTAACGAAAAATATATCAGATGTAAAAAGAAAGTTCATAACTCAAACTATATTTTTTACAGATTCATTTTAATTGTGATGAAAATATAAAAAATGAAACAGATTTTTCTTAGAAATAAAACATCGAAGCAAAAATTAATTTGAAAAACGCGAGCAAATAAGAGTTCGTGTCTTTAACGTTAATGACTAAAAAATGTTCAACGTGTTACAAAATCCACATAGAGAAGTACAAAAATAAAGGATATAGGGGCAATTAAACGTGAAAACGGTGTAATTACGAAAAAGATAGAGAGAAAGAGAGCGAATACGAAGAGAAAAAGAACTTGGTGCATTGTTGGTGCAATGTATAATCAGTCACGCGTGGATGCTGGCAATGTGGTTTACACTCATATTGAAGGGGGAAGGAGGAAAAGCGGATGAAAAAAGCGATTATACCGAGTGCACACGCTACAGAGCAAGATCGCATTGCGCGGCCGCTTGAGCGCGAATATCTCGTTCTATTTGCGGTTGACGTTTGTTAGAGCCATTACGCGCATAATGTATGCTCGTCCCGATGTTATACCCAAAATTACTGGGCGCATGATCGACGACACGCGAATTAGCATCGGAATCGTCTCCGCAATTCGCAGCGCGCGCAAACGAACCGGCAGCGCCGCCAGTTGGAACGATTGCAATTATAACAGCGCAAGTGAGCTTAAATACAAATAATAGCGACATTGCTACGAAAACTATAAACAGAGATTGCAATTATACACTGACCGTCGAGTCATTTACTTTTAAATTTAACCGATAGATCTTCAAATTTTCAAGGGTAATATCTTATCAGTTCTAATTTTGAAGATACACATTACTTTTTATGGACATTTGTAATTCACTAAGAATGTATGTAAATGCAGTTGCAAATATAGTCAAAAAAGTCCATAGCATTTTATTGAGCCTATTAAAATTATAGAATTCTTTATGTATAGAATATGCGGAATGTTTATATCGGAATTTTTTCATTGGTTTTAAATCGTCTTCCACTTAAAATCTTTAAATAGCATTTTGAATGATTGCTTGTACATAAATTCTACAATATTTCGAATTTTCGATGTAATAATTTAATTTTTGAATATTTTATAATCAAACAATTTCACTCAAGAATTAAAAACATTAAAAGTTTCATTTATTTGAAATATATAAATTACTATAAGTCTCACGAGTTTTATGATTAAAGATAATTAATCTTTATTCCCAGTACCATTAGGAACAAAAAGCATTTTAGAATTCTATAATGGAATAAATTGAAATATATAGATAGAATTTAAAAATGAAAACAAATTCTTGAAAGATTTTAAATTAATTCTAAAATTTAAATTGCACCTTTACTTATAATTTTATGTATGCATCAGAATATATTACAGTTATATAATAAGTGCAATCTAGTTAATAAACATTTGGCTATCGATTACTTCCCAAGTATTCCTGAATTAATGTAAAATATGCAAATGTTTTACATAAATTAAAGACACGACAAATGCATAAAATTTAGTATAGACTATAAAGATTTTTTGCTGATTATTATATTGATTTTAATATCAATTTCATTTATACTTATTTCTGTTAGATTTGTAATTATATTATCCATGTGCATGAAAGTTTTTAATTAACATTTAAAGAAGAAATGAAAATTGTCACCCGATACTATTTTGTTAAAATCATTAATATTTCTTTCCCTTATATGAACGAAAGCAAAAAAATTTATAAGAACTTATTTAGCCCGAGCAAGACGTCTCAATAGAGGTCTAGAGCAGTCGGCGAAGTGCCTCAGAAGAGAGAGTGCACGAAAAAAGAGGCTCGAACACACGTAGGAAAAAGAGAGGAGCGACCCTTGAAGTAGGTACATGCGGGAACATTCGCGGTTTTAATAACGATACGAATAATGGAAGCTGCGGAATACGGGCAAAAGGAGAGGAGCTCGCGCATACACACTCGTGCTCGTTTGTGGTTCAAAAACTTCGTTCCCGCATCGCGTTTCGCCGGCCGGAAAAATAGCGACTGCGCGCAGGCGCGTCCGACCGGCGCTGATTTATACGCGAATTTTCGGTACTTTACGATTGTTTGTTGGATTAACGGGGGAAGTCGCTCGGGAAATTTCGGCTCAAGAGAAAACTTACGGCGGGCGTGAGATTGCACGTGCATAAGAATTTTTTTTTAATTTTTCAGTTTTTAAGATGAATTTTAAGAATGACGTAAAGAGAAATTTTGTGAGAAAAATGATATATTATTTAAAGAAACAAATTTCATAAGGAGGTGAGAAATAAAGTTGCAAACACGTATCAAGTTAAAAAGTATTATCAGTGCATATATATGTAGACCTACGAATTCGACTAGATTTCTTTTGAAAATTGATAAGAAAATGTTTAATTATCAGTAATAGTTCTTTTCGCCTTTGTCACTACTTTCATTCTATGCATGCATTTTAGATTCATGCAAGATAGTTACCTGTAAAAAGTTTTGTCAGTCTCCCAATCAAAATCAGCTACACCTGCAAGAAAAAATAAATCTGTTTTAAAATCCAATATTCTGTTGAATAATGTAATAATATTAAAATTTTTTATTAGTAAATTAAAGTTTTCAATTTTATTATACATACTATTATTACTTGATTATAATACACGATACCACTATTTCAGAATATCTGAATTCTTTATGTGTAACATAAACAAATAATTAGATATCTGTAAAATAATTTTATTAAAATTTAAGAAAACTATTTTTTTTATTAAGTAAAATAGTATATAATGAAAATTATTATAGAGTAATAAAATCTTTTGTAACAAGAAATATCAATATTCTTTTTGTTTCAGAAAATATAGAAGCACTGTAGTAAATGACAATGAGCTGCGCAATATCAAATTACTACTAAAGTGTTGGAAAAACAGAGGATTCAAGATATGTTGGAATAACAACATAAATTTAACTTGACTAACAAATGAAAATTCAAAAGAATTTATCAGATGTAGCAACTTGTAAAAAATTTTATTTTAATTCACATGAAATAAATATATAACATAAAGATGCCTTTGTAAAATTATTTTATTAGTATCTTTTTTAAACGAGAATAGAATCTTTTAGTTAAAATCTTTTAGTTAAAATTTTCTCACACTGATGTATTAAAACTCATTTCAAAAAGAAATTAATAATATTTTATTTCCAAAGTAACAAAATGGTTTGTATTTTAGAAATTTCCTTTACTAAAAGCATTTATTAAAACTTCACACAATGGACTTTGCAGTATAAAACTTCACTGTTCACACAGAAAATTACCTACAGGAAAGAAAATAAATTCATCACTAAACTACCAAGTATATACTAAGTGTGCAAAACAAAATCTTTAAAAGAGTTTAGTTTGCAAAAGATCTTTCAAGTTTTCAACCATACCGCCAGTTTTATCATTGTCGCAAGGAAAATAACTAAAAGTATTGCCAAAGAAACTAATTTCAAATGTAATATTAACACTTCGGTGTCTTTCATAAACTTTAATTGGATACCAAGGAAAGAACAACACTTCTCAAGCCTTGGAAAAATGAGAATCTTGCAAAACTTTCTAGCAGACCAGTATTGTTTACCAAACAAAGGCCAAGTGGTGCACCAGGTCTGAAAAACCAACTTTTGTCTGCTTAAGACTGCTGTTAACAAACTCCATTGTTTACATGCAGCTAGAGCTCCCAGCAAGTAAACAATCTATAAATCCCCAGTAGAAGCTCTATGCAAAAGGAGCGGCAGAGGTTAGGTCGACAAATGATTCGGAGCTCAGCTGCAGAACCTCATAACAGCCGGTGATCCTCGGTTTTCGAGAATGCTTTTCGATCGCAGCTATAGACATTTAGCGAAAAACGTAACCATGGCAACACTGAGAGATTACGATCCCCCCGTTCGAAGACGCTCTCTCTTCTCTCTCTCTCTCTATCTAGCACTGTACTAAAAATTCGGCACCGCTTTTGCAGCGAGCAGAGTGCAATAAACAAAGCAAAGCACTCACACTGGAATTCCACGGCGGTGTCTGGGATCCGTCAACCACGGAGAAGAGACGCCGCACACTCGTCTCTCTCTGTTTCACATCTCTGCTCGCGTTATTATCGCGGAAGCACGTGCGTTGCGTTCGAAGGGCCCGGGCATGTCGCGGCGCGGTTGAGAGTACTTTGAGCGAAGCGGTAGAAAAGTATGAGGTAGAAAAAGTCGGTATAAAAACGTTGTTTTGACGAGTCTCAGCAGAAAAGCAGCGACGGAATCGCCATGGTTTAGGGTCAACACTGAGCGGCCATGTTGGAGCCGAGACAGACAGACACAGCCGAGTCGCGACCGGAGCGCTCCAGACTTCTGTTTGCGGGGGTGGCAGCTGACGAAGGTTGCAGCCGAACCCAGCAAGTGGTAACGTCGGTAAGGTAGAACGTTGAAGGCGGGAGAAAGTGAGAGGCTTACGATCTTATTACGTGTGTGATAATTCTTACGTGTATTAAATGTACAATTGTGATCAAAAGTTTTGCTGGACGCATTTTTACAACGGTTTAAACGGATGAATGCGTTTTTAAAACATTCTAAAGAATTTTATTTATCATAAGCAAAAATTAATCGCAAAAAAGTTTTATGAATAATTATTTTCGTCTTCTTGTACATCTATAATATATATTAATCCATTAATTCTTGTATTGGTTGAAAGAAAATTGTTATTAAAATAACCACATAATTTATAATATCGCTTGATTTTCTATTTAAAAGTATATTAAAAGATTATTGATTGCCTTAAAAAATAACGGTTTATAGGAATTTGATATTTCTTTCACTCTTTTTAGATCTGTACAAGATATAAAGTGTACAAGTAACATGTTTACTTGTTTTTTTAAAATAATATATTTAATGATTGCGTTACTGAAGTAAAATCATCTCATTTACAAAATTATAAATTCATAAAAGTAGTACATTTCTTAATTATTTGTTTGTAAAATTCTATATTTTAAAACAGTTCACTTATTATTATTTACAGAAAATTATTTATTTTATCACCGATTTATTTCTGACTTTTTTTAAACTGCAAAATTATTTAAATTATTTTATCAGGAGCTATACGAATTAATAAAGTTTATTTCTTGTTTTATTAATGCTAATAGTGTTGCTTAAACAACATTACTAATTAATTCATAATCTTAACTTCTGTAAGTTGGTCCTAATTATCTAATTAAAAAAATTACCGACGAATTAGTCAAATTACCTCTACTTAAAATTGAATAACCACAACAGACAGAATGCATCAATTATCATTTAATAACACATCTTACTCCGCTATACAAATACCAATGTTAGCATAACGTCATTATTTACCGAGTTTTATAGGGTCAGTCTTACCCTCGTGCGGTTCAAGATACAGCTTTTTCATAGACTTGACCTGCAAATCTTATTTAATATGCAAATATTGCCTAAGTCAAAGCACGGCACTTGCATGTCGCGCATTGCTCGTAATCGCGCCGAGAAATCAAGAGAAACGTCCAAGGCCAAACGTAATAATCGCTTCATAAAAAGTGTCCCCGTTAACCCTTGGAAGCATGCACTTTTATGTGCCAGTCATTTAATGGGGTAATTTATGTCATGATTTTTTATGGCTCAAATCGAATATTATATTAAAATTATTTCAATTATATATTGAAAAAAACGCCTTCAGAAAATGTCATTGTGCTTAAGGAATTTATTATTTTGCAGAATGGTATAATTAAACTTTTAAATTGTGTACTTATAAGTAAGGAAAATATAAAATGGTAAGCATAATTTAATCGTGATTTGAAGAACGTGTAATTACAGAGCACTTTTACAAAATAAGGTACGTAATCTTTACAAAAATACATACGTGGATCTTATTCAAAAACGTATTTTTTTAAATAAAACTTAGACAGATGCTCGCTATTTATTTTTATCTCAAATCATACATCAAATTATAAACGTTTCCTTTCACAAGTTAAAGTCGTTCTCCGCATTATTATTCTCCACAAAAAAAAAACAAACTAATACTATTTGAATAAAAAGCAGAGAAATAAACGCGATGTGGTACCGCGTGCGCGCGCCCTACTGCGCCACAAATCCCCTCGTATAATCGATCCTGTTTATGAAAATAAAGGGACAGGCGGAAAGTCCGGCGGGAAAGCGAAAGAAATTCGTTTCCTGGTAGGCAGTACGGGGGGCCGAAACGAGCGCGCGCATGAACGGGGTAACGAGCTCGGCGTTGCGCTCGTAATCGCGATCTCCTTAAACTCGGGACTCGCCTTTGTCTCTCCAAAGTCCTCCGGGCGGTTTGCTGCAGCGACGCGAGAATCTTACGCGGGATTATACGAATTAGCGCTCGACCCCCCTATACGCACCCTATCTCCTCGCTGAAAAAAAAGGAACGGGGAAAAAGACGCGCTTTGCGCAGGTAATAAAGACAAATGGTGTTAATTACTGGGCAGGGATTATTTTTCGGCGGCTAAAGTGGGTCAGAGCCGTCGCGGGAGGGGTCAGAAAGAAGAGGGTGTATTTATCTGGGCGAGATTTACGTTGGGGCGCAATTTTGCCAGTTTTGAGGGTAGTTTATTTTAACGAAGCTTAATTTGGCGCGCGTGCGCCAAGTTGCGGCCGCGCTTACAGTTGCGGAAAGCGTTAGATTTGCGCCGAACGGTTTAGCCAACTTCTTGCCCGTTCGGGTAAATGCATCGGTAAATTGTTTCTGGAAGTTTTTTGAGTTTAGAAAAGAATATTGTTATGAAAATTCTTAGCGACTAATAGAATGTAAGGAACGGCATATTGCGTAGCTCTACTTTATGTAAAAAGAATTTTGACGAAATTATATCCAGTATTATAAAAAAAATTAAAAAAGTAAGAATATTGCTAAAGAAATATGTAATGAACATATTACATATTTCTTTAGCATTATTCTTATGGCAGAATAATGACAGAATAAGTTTAGAATATATTATTTAAATATATAATTTATTATGCTATTGTTCTTTCATAACTAAATAGTTTAGTTTAAATCCAGCTTTAGAGAAAATTGTTCATTTATGAAACTAATTTAATCTTAATTACAACAATGTAATAACAAAGCATTTGAATGTACAATGTAATAAGTACATTCTAATAAGTTTTCCGAGAACTCCAGACAAGAGGAACTATATATTAAAATTCATAGAACGATAACAGCGTCTTCTATTCTGCTTTATTCCATTAATTATACTAAAATTTTAAATAATAATATTTTTAATGAATAAAAAAAAAACTTTAATTCATTCACAAGAAATATAATTAAAATAAAAATATCTCACCCTCATAACTTTTAAATAATAAATCGAAATAAAAGTTTTTTCATCCTGCGAAAGATGCGGTGCAAATCGGCAAGACTTCCGATGAAATTCTGCCAAAAGAAGCAGCCGTTCGCCAGCAAATTTCCGCAAGTCAACCATGAACCGCTGGCGGGAAAAAACAAACTCGAGCAAAGCCTCGGTGCTGGAGGAAAAAAGGCTCTGCGTGACCCGGTGACACGTGTCATGCAGTGCGACTTCTTGCGTGCGCCAAATTGCGAAGCCGGATGCACGAAAAGTCAGAATGCAAGCTGCTTTAGAAGAACTTTTGACGCCGAGGAGGAAGTTGTAACTTTAACAAACCGCCGAACGCTGTGTGTTTTATGATTTTGGGATGGAAAGGAATGGGCGGAGGAAGTGTGAGGTGTCTTGGGTAAATTGTGTTTGTGCGTTTCTAAGGAGTTGCAGGAGTTCCTGGATACGTAGGAGGCTTCAGATTCTTGATCTCGGATAGATTTCATCTTTTGAGTTGGCGTGTTTTACGTATCGCGTTATTTGGTGGATTTAATCTGCATATAGCTTGAGATTATTTTAACTCGTTCCAATAAAAAGGCGAAGTATAGTTTTAATAAAATTCTAGATTTTAATAAAACTATACTTGCGGCGAGATCAAAGCATAGAATAAAAGTCTCTTTCGGAATTTTTAATTAATCTGGAGGTAAAAAATGATGATTTTGTTTTATTAAGCCGAGCAAACCATGAAAGATTTAATCAACCTTTTGTATTCATAAAATGCGCCGCGTAATTATTCTACCTTATTCTTATCTTCGTATGAGTTTATTTAAGTTATATGTATGCAATTACATTATATTTATTATGTTTATCTACCAAGAAAACTAATTTCGTAAATGGTGTAATAGCATAAACTGCGTAATTAGATTTTTAATAGTCTTACATTTTTAAACAAAGTTACAAAGTAAGCGTATTAAACTCAAAACAAAACATGGGTAATTCAATTATAAGACTCTACATATATTATGATAATGATAATCGCATATGATTATAAAACCCTGCATTTTTAATATTTATAATAAAAATGGATGAAATTCCTTTTGCTCAGTTTAATTTAACATACAGAATTAATAAAAACTTAAATTCTTCAAATATTTTCATATATATATTAAAAATATATTAAAAACTGGTTTTCCACCTCGTAAATTGTGCTCTAAAATAGAGACACGCCCGTCCAAGTCCATTTTAAAAAGATGATCGAACAACTTTATTTCCAAAGTGCACATCATCCATCCCGGGCATCCCCCCGAAAAATCCTGTCCCGAAATCGAAAAATGATCAAAGTCCATCGAGTAATTCGGCAGGCGATTCGTCAGCGTTCGACGCGAGCGTCCGAGCGTAAGATGGATATATTCGTCGGAGGCTTGGTCAATCGTCCGAGAGAGAGAGAGAGAGAGAGAGAGAGAGGGAGGGAGAGGAGGGGGGGGAGACAGAGGGATATCGGATAGAACGAGTGGCCGAGCATCGCTTATGCTCTACGAGCCCGGCGGGAACATTGAAAGTCGGCAATCGGCCCGATTTGCAATTCATCCGCGCTCGGCAATCGTCCCCGGCTCTCTGTTTTCCGATCGATCGATATCTCTCTCCCCGTCTTACACTTACGTGCGCACTCTGGAATGGCAAGATATCCGAGGAGAGCCGGCTTTTGAGGTTTCATTTGCCTCGTGGGAAATCAAATTTCCCACTTTTATACGCGAGGCTCGAGTTTTTTTCTCTCCCCGCCGAGCGAGAGGAGTTCAGGCGATTGATGCGTGCGAGAAGCAGCTACGCGTTCGAGGATAAATATCGGAGAGATCCTCGCCCGTAATTTATGCCTCGAAGGTTGCCGCCCGATTTCAATGCGGAGCCGTGCGGGTATTGATATTCTGCTAAGTGATTACTGGGCACAAATCGGTGGGGAAAGACGCGCGGTTATCGTGGCCCAGAAGACGAGGGAAAATCAGCGATTTTGCATCAATTTCTAATGATTCGAGCCTTCGTGAATAAAGGATCGACCTGGATATGTTGGATGAAATTTAATGGCTAGAAATGTTGCGTTATGACGAGTGTAATTGAATAAATCTATTAATTATTTTAATCATCATCTGTAATTATTTCAAATCGATTTCAATTTTTTAACAACAAAGTATAGTAAAAACGCGAGCTCAATTAAAAGTTGGACAAATGAGCATTATTCGAGCTATCTCCGAAAACATGAAGGTTTTTAAAAAAGGCTCTAGAAACTAAAGTTTTTTTCCTGAAAACGGAAAAAAGCCAGAGAAGTAAACCGCATTATAAAGAATGACGCTTTCCCGCTCGAAAAAATTCCTTTTCCGCGCTGCTAAATTATCAAAAAGAGCTTCCATCGCAGGGGGCGGCGAACGTAAAATGACAGTTTGCAGCACAGCTCCGCGTGTACACCTTTTGGCCGCGTTAATTTTTCTCCCTTATTTAGAGCGGAGCGCGCCGAGCGAGAGAGAAAAAAATCAGCGAAAAGTCGGTTTTTAAGGCTCGCGAGGTCCGCTCGGTGCTACACGGCGCGGAAAGACGTTAAAGCTCGCTTTAACGCTGGCGGGAGTTTTTTTTTTAATTAGCAATGGACTCCCCCGGCCCGGCGACTGCGCAAAGAAAGGCAGTTAGCAGTAAAGATAAATAGATGGTGTGCGGAAACACTATGGCCAGAGACGGTTCTATTTGTTTCGACGTTCGTTCGTACGTTCGTTCGTACGTTTCTCTTTCTTTCCGAGGCGCGTCCGCCTGTGGATGTTTGCGCATACACGAGCTTTTCCGCGTTGAAGCGGGAGGATGAAGTTGGAGATTCATGCGACTTCCTGAACTTTGAGCATTTTCCCCGAGAAATTGTATTTATCGCCATTTTTAGACTTGCGGAGTATATTCTGGTTATGTACTATCATAATTTGATTTCAGGTAGTCTGGGTCTGATCCAAATTCAGAAGTATACATACGGTGCTTGCGCAGAAGTCTACTTTTGGACCTTATAGTTTTTCAAGAAGTTTTGGAGTTTTATTTTCTTAGATCCATCTCTCGAAATGTGCAATTTTAAATTTATTGAAATATTAGAAGTATCTAGGAGGACATACAATGCATACGTAATCAAAATGTTCCGCTTTATGCCTGTAAGTGATAAAATTATAAATGAAAAACCAAACTGTAAAAGTGGTAACTTTCATGCATAGTAAAAAATAGTTTTTTTTTTAGAGGTTCTAAATAAAGAACAACTTGAAAAATAACTATCACTAAGCTTCCTCTTAGGAAAAAGCAAAATAACAATTCAAAATAAAAAGCATTCAAAAATGTTCTTTTACGATTTTTTGGAATAACCCGTATACGCGTATGCATATGTATGTCTTAACGATTTTTGTCGTCTATATTGAAGCGCCGGCTGCAATGTGTAACACTTTGCATCCTACGTGCATGCCTTTTTAAGTAAAAATTTTTGGAATTTCACTACCTTCCATTCTGAAATATTCAAAATGATTAATCTTTCTTTTAAAATTTCAGCAATTCAATTCCCAGGCAATTTTTCACTTTTAAAAATGTTTTAATAAATTACGAGTTTTAAAGTAAAATTTAGAAATTTTTTTAAAATATAACCCATTAGGAATACTGCTCTTACAAAGAAGGTATAGTTTGCTCGTTTAAGTTGAATCAAGTTTTGCTTTTTGTATAATATATCGTTAAATGTTTTGCCAACAAAAGCTCATTAAACTTAGTATCAACTGAAACTTACATTAGAAACACAGTCTTAAACTTTAATGCGATTTTCTACTTGGCATTGACAAGCACACAAATTCCTTAGTTTAAAAGTACTTACTAAAGATCGGCCACCTATCGGTGACTCATCAATGCAGCAAAAAATTTCCGAAGCATTCCCAAAATTTCTATATCAAAGACATATTCAGCCTCTCTCGCATCTCAGCCTCCTCCCGCGGAAATAAATCGCCCCTACAGAAGAGCACATGGTCCCGCGGTGCTCCCACCCCTAGATGGCGTCGGCGTCGTCTCGAACGCGTGTCGTCGACGCTTATAGGGTGTGTTCGCGCTCGGGATCGATGTCCCCTCGCGGCGCTATACCTATAATGCCCGCTCTCTGATGTACGCTCGAGCGCGCGGCTGCCGAGTCGCCTGACGTCACAAGCGTTATTGCATATGCTCTCTCGCGAGAGGGGAGAGAGAGAGAGAGAGAGAGAGAGAGAAAAGGAGAGGCTGACAACCCCAGCCGCTCATCGGACGCTCGGATATTTATGCGAGTGGAAAATTTCTTGTTTTTGTTTAGCCACCGCAGACGAGGATTGTATTGCTGAAGAGAGAGCTTGTTGGAGAAAGCTTCGAGGGATCCTTATGGTTATTTGAGCAGCTTGAAAAGGGTGGCGCAATCTTGTGAAGAGTTGGTTAAGAAAAGATTGCTTATTATTTGCTTGTGTAGAAAGTGATCATTGCCTATTTTTATTGAATTTACTGTAATGTTCTGCCATAAAAAGAGCTGAAAGAAAGCTTTAGTAAAATCTAAAATTTAGTAAGGTATTAAGGATAATCTAGGACCTAAAGCCGATCAAATTCGAAAAATTTTTAGAAGTCCAGAGATTTTCATAGATAACATAAAATTTTAAATTCAGTTTTTCTCTCTTTGCAGTTTTCATTGCATAGATTTTTATAGCAATATGAATATAAAATGTATTCACTACGTTTCAGGCTTTTCACATTGTTCGATTCTGATATTTCTGAAAAGATCCTGATTCTTCGTCACATTTTTATGTAAAAAAATACGGTTCTATAGTTTAAAAGACATTTATTTTCATTTTCCAACGGAGGATCTCAGGCTAATCAATCTATTTCATCTTAAAACTTACGAAGACTTATTGTAGCTCGTACAAATAAAAAATGGATGCATTTCCTTGCTTTCTTCTGCGGCGAAGAAAGTTTTAGCAATTCAAGGTAACTTATGATGGAGTATGTGAATTAATTACAGAAAGCTTCATGTGTTTAAAATAAAGAAAATGATTAAGTTGTTGATCAGAAAATCTTATAACAATATATTTTTTCACCTATCAAAAGATCGTTCTAATTTATTTATAAATAAGTTTATTGTAAATCGTTTGAAATTTATGTAGGTAATCCTATTCTTTCAATTTTTTTAATAAGGCACAACTTATTGTTCATTCTCTATTATCAGAAAGGAGTTTTACATTAACTATCAAAATTACATATGAAGTTAATAATAACGGAATTCTATCTTTTCACCTGATAATATTCGCTTGTTATGAAACTGTCAAAAATACTCTCTGTAAACTTCTATTTTTTAATTGGCGATTAAAATTCTAGTAACTTTATCGCTCAGATGACTTTGAAAGCTCACCTTTTACATAATTGAGCAATTAAAACCCCCCTTTTTAATCAACGCCAAATAATCTAAGATTAATATTCACTCTTTGAGATTCGATTTGTCCTCACCGCTTATTGCAGCCCAGCACGCGAATCGTTTATTATTATTTATTACATCGTCAAGTTTTGAATATAACGCACCAGCCGTTAATGGAAATACAAAGCCAGTCTGTGACGTTTGATGTTCGGAATGTGAAATTGAAGCAAACGTTGCTGCCCATTGTGCATATAAATAATTACCCGGTGTATCGTTACACAAATACACAGCAGACTGAGCACTGATTTTATCGGAGGAGGGGGGGATGCATCGGTATCAAAGTCAAAGTTAGCGTTAATTAATGATTCCATCATTCGGTTTGCGCATTAATATGCGAGGAGGACGACAGCTTTTTTCTTCCGTAGATTTGCAGAAATTACGGAATTCAGCGAATTAAACAGTTTAAATTATCTACTTGGATGCAAGTGAATAATGTCACATAATTTTACCTGATTTCGTAATTACGTAAAGTGACGCGATGTGACATTATGTCCAAGCTGAAAAGGAAAATTAAATGAATTAAATAGTACTTTTTCTAAGATCGAACTGCAATGTGCCATTTTATCGTTCTCATATTTATTTATATAATGCATTGCTAACACAATAAAGTAAAGATAAAGATTGTTATTACAGCGACACAATTATCATAATTGACAATATAAATCTCTTTTCGCATTTGCATGCACACTAAAAGAGATTTCCTTAAACTCCGCAAAAAAGCTCAGGCTCGGCGCTCGGCACATAAACTCTTGGACTTTCAGCGAGCGTCAGTTTCAGAATAGCTGTGTACGGACCATCTACACTTCCTGCAGCCCGGGTAAGCCGATAAAAGAGCAAACGGGGAAACAAAACAAACCGGGAGAACGGAAGGGCGAGGAGGAGAGGGCAAAAATTCCAACGAAATCCCGTTACAATGCGTTTGCCTTATATTCCCCCGCGGAGGAAAGCCGACACACAAAGTCGCGGCAGAGCTTTAAGTGTAATTCCGCGAAGCGCCGGGAATCCGCACAGACGCCAGCCCTCGCGATTCGTCTTGAGAGTTATCTCAGTCTGGACACTGCACTCGCGAGTTAGGGAGAGGCGGAGAAAGAGAGAGGGAGAAGTGCATTCCGACCTGCTTTCGCAGACTCGTACTCCCCCCTCCCCCCTCCGCCCCTCGGTGCGGAAATTTCGTAATGTGCATATATACACTTAGTTTCCTCTTATAATTTCATTAACGATAAATATGCCGCGTAAATTCATTTCGAGTATATCAAGCTGTTTGCGCTTTGCCGCTCTCGCAGTTGCTCGCGTGGATGAGCTTCCTGGGCGAAGTTTTCATTTAATTTTATGAACAACATTTTTAAACTAATTATTAATGTTTGGGCGAATTACGCGGATTTCGGGTGTTTTCACTTTTTATATAGCTTTAAAATTATACAAACTTATGTAAATTAATGTAGTTTGTCTATTAATGTACTGTTATTGTTTCAATTTATAAAAGTCGCGCTTCGAATGCACTCGATTACGATATAAATTTGTAACATTTTTTTTAAATACATATATTTATAAACAATGTACGTCGGCATTTCATCAGAATATACATTGTTTGAGCAAAATATTGATTTTCCATCCAAGGATAACTAAACTGTTATTGACTGCCGCAGCGTCACGTTACTCAAGGTTAAAGTTTAGTCCTTTTGAATCATGTGGGTGGAGACAGATCATTAACTAACGCAGAATCTTGAAGACAGGTGTTCGGTATAGTGTTACTCATTAGGTTAACGATATTAATCAACCTATTGTAATTTTAACGCTCTATTATGATATTTGACTCTTCTCAAAGAATTCAAAACTGCGAGAAAAATTTGTGATGGACAAGTGCTGGAATTTTACGGAGTTTGGGCTTCCATAGGGTCATCTGTTTTAGAATTATTTTGCAACTTAACGCATGCGTTTGTAAACTTTTTGAGCTTTTCACTCAGAACTTGCCTTAAAATATTAAATTATACCACTTTAATCTTAAAATCACGACTTTAACATGATTTTTCGGCGCTCGTGGTATAAAATAATGTTCGATACTAATGTTTAAGTTGATTATTTACTTCGTGAGACTTTTCTCCCTCGCTTCGCTCGGGCGAAAAATGTCTCACGAGCTAAATACTCAACTTCTACACCCGTGTCGAAAAGTACTATTTCCTAATACGCAAGAATATTTTTAATACATAATGAAAATGAATTTTATATGGAACTAAAATTAGTATAATTCAATAAATTATTCTAATTGTACTGCTTGCAAAATTTTACTGCTCCTAATAACTTTATATAAATCATTTATTAATGGGATAATTATTCAAAAGAAGATTATTAAATTTGTACGTACTTTATGTAATAAGTTTCGAAGAAAATCTCGTATTTGTAATTTGTATATTATTGAACCATAATTCAGGCAATTAAAAATTTCTATATCTCTTACTACCTCTGCATAAATATGATATGTTACTGAAGTTGCAAGGCTGTGCTTTTTTACTTTTCTTTATTCTTCAACTTTCATAAAGTGTTGAAATGAATACATTTCTAAAACTTACAATATAGTATAAAAACTAGTTACGTTTTAAATAATGCCATTACAGAATCGACGAGATTAATAATTAAAAGCCTCGAGTAATTACGTAATTTCAGAAAAAATCCTACGCTTTATCGCCCCATCAAGCCGTCCCACTTAACTAACCCAGAAAAAAAGTTGCCCCGACCAATTGACCATACTTCACTAATAGCGACGCGGGCTCCGAGAGCAGCCTGCAACAGAAAGCAACCTTATTCCATCGATTATCCGTCCGTAATCCATCCTCATCAGCTCCGCGACCTCGGCGTCGCATCTCGTTAAACTCCGCGTTACGAATTCGATTGATTCTCCATTCGCGAGAGAGAGACAGAGAGAGGGGGAGAGAGAGAGGAAGAAAAAGGGAGCTCCCGGCGCAAACGAGCAATTAGCCGCGGTGTGCTGTACAATTAGCGCGAGCTCGGCCACACGCGACTGACGGATCAAAGATCGCAGGCTGCAGTCGTTATTGAGCTGAGGGCAAAAATCTGTTTGTAATATGTGCGGATGCTGCGTGCATCGGCTCGCGTATTAATTGGTTTGGTTAGTGAAACGGCGCGCATAATTCGCCGATTCTTGCGCTCTGCTGGCTAGCGATGTTCTTGCGTAAAGGGGATTGCCTGTAAATGCTAATGGTTACTCTTGAACATTGATTCCTGCGAATTTGTTCGATCTAACAATAAGCGATATTGGCATCGACTAGATTGCAGAGTCAAAAGGTTCGCAAATTCCAACGGGTCATGCGAAATGCTGAAATTATTGTGTCACTCAGAATAATAACAGCGTCAGATATAATTTGCTTACGTATTAGTGACGCATGATCTTGTATGTAATGGAAATCTATAATTTATTATTATTACCTTTTCTATCAAAAATCATATGCTTCACCATCACATTAACAGTTAAAATAAATTCAAATTTGAGTAGATAAAATATGAATGTCAAGTATCCATTCCAAGGAAGCAAACCGCGCACTTATACAGCATACATTTACCTTCGGAAAACCGAGTAAAGCATCAGCAGGTGTCGCTCTAACGATCGCCGATCCTCCGGGTGGCACGGCGGCGTCGCACGCACTTCTCTACAAACCCTTAACGCTTTGTTAATCCGGCCGCACGAGTGAAAATTCGTTCGGCTGCTCTACTGTACGCTTTTCGCGGAATTACACTTCGGCACGAGAGAAAACACGAGAACTACACATCCGCATATAGCGGAGCGGAGCGCGAGACGAACTCTAACACGAATATACATGGGATTAGCCGAGTTTGCCGCCCCCCTCTTATGACGCTCCTCTCGCTTTAGGTGTGTATAAAGGGCTTTGCGTTTTCATTGGATTCTCGAAAAGCAGCGCCGCTGTGTGATATCTTGAGAGAGAGAGAGAGAAGGAGAGAAAGAGAGAGAAAGACAGAGTGAGTAATTTCGTTTCTGACTATAGAGGCTTTTATGTTATAAATGAGATTACGCTGCCGCTGCCGCCGCTGCCTCTTTTACAGGCGTGCGAGTTGCCGAGAGAGAATGCGCAAATTCGGCCAGATCGGCAAGGAGCCTGCTCTGGATTTCTGGGAGCATTGTCGTCGTTACTCTTGTTTCGAGAATACTTTTGATTCTGCTTGTGAGAGGTTTCCTTTGTTTATACCGTTTGCTACGAGTGAGTTGCAAATGTTCTCCGAGTTTTTGGACATATTTCAATCCGATGTAGCACGGATTAAAAAGCTTCTGTCTTAAACGCCTAGCGTTTTAGTGTTTCAAGTGAAACTGTACCGCTTTAGAGATTGAAAATTAGATCTAAACTGAAAAATATTCAGTTTTTCATTGCACAAAGATCTAACGCGTGTAAACTGCAATAAAACTGCTTTGCCTTTCTGTTAACGTTGGCTGCACGCGCGCTTTACATCTCTTCTCTTCTATTTTCGCTAGTTTTTTAAATCTACTGTGGTGCTAACAACTCTATACTTCTATTAGAATGAACCGCAGAGCAGTCGGTTATGCGGTAAAACGATCTTTTAGAAGCAGATTTGAAAAGTGAATAAAAACATTACTTTGACTCTTATATTCGAATGCTAATTTGAAAGAACGATCACATGTTTAGTTTTAATTTAATTTTCATTAATTAAGGCGGAATTTAGTGATAAGTAACAGCAATTTAAACAGTTTAATGCTGTACGATAAAATTGAAATAAACATGTTATTAGAGCATTAGTAAAGCAAATAAGCAAGCACTTAGATCGTAACAGCAGTGCACGAACGCCATGCCTTGAAATTTGTTTATCTTTAATTTTAAAAACATAAGTAAATTATCTAAAAGCCAATATTTTTTAACGCGACCTCATTAATAAAAATTACGCTGCATAATTGAGGCGCACTTTGCATAAGTATTCCAATAAATTAAAAATTTCCAACTCTTTTCAAAATAACAGCTATGAAATTTGCATTTCTCTCGAACGCATTTAAGAAAGTGCAGTTAAAACAGTAGCTAAAAATACTGGAGCGAAGAAAGTGTACCAGCCAGCGGACAGAACGGGTCCGCAGCCAACGAGTCCGTCAATCGCACACTCGCTCGCATCCTCGTTAACATTTTCGCTCCAGTTTCCAGCAATAAAAAAGCCCGCCTCTTTCCTACCCCGGCATTCTTTCAAATAATTATCCTCCCCACACAGTCGCTTACTCAGGCCGCACGTACATATACTTTCCCCGACAAAAGCTCAAATAATCGTCCGATAGGCCGACGCACAAACAGTGTGTATAATGGAACACAGGCTTAATCAGCTTTCCATTGTAGCCGGAGCTTCTCTCTCTCTCTCTCTCTCTCTCTCTCTCTCGGCGCATGCGCGTTCGGCTATAACGGAAATGCTGAATACAAGATTAGGTCCGGCCTAATGGGGTACAGTGTCTACTCAGGGTAAAAGCGTGTGTGTGTGTGTGTGTGTGTGCCGCGCGACGACGGAGGAAGTGCTCGGCGCACGACATAAGGGTAAATAGATTCGAGCGAGGGTCGATTTGCCAATTTGCCGAGCGGAGCCCCCGGTCTTTAGCCCCGCGATTCGCCTGCGGAATTTCACTGTCATCCGATTTTCGAGAGAGCGTCGAGCTCTTTCCGAAAGGGGACCTTTAACTGCCGCCTTTCCACCAGAGAATTCCGAGGTGAGAGCCGGAGAGATGTTTTTTCCCGGTCGATCGGCCGATTCGAAAATTGCCTTTTAGACGGGGCGAGCGGACGGGTTTGAGCGAAAAACTTTCTTGGCTTTTTTTTTTAGCTCGTTTTTCGTGTTCCAAAATGAATCGTTTTATTATTTTAGACAGCGGGCTAGATTTTGTTAAATGTTTAAAGCAATTCGTGGGTTATGAAAAGAGGAATAGAAAATAACGAACTGGAATGCTCGATTTGGTAAAAAAGTGATGGAAGTCTTACTGGTGGATGCACGAATTGATTTTTTGGTAGATGGAAAACTGGCGTTAATAAAAAATAAAAACTATTCTACTCGTCATCAAAAAATAGTCGCGAAACATTTCGTTGATTTAAAGTTTTTAGAAGATTGCCCCTCGAAAGAGCAATACCTCGATTTCCCCAACGTGTAGGGAAAGAGAATTTTTTTCAATTTTCGTTTTTTCATTCTTTATAGGATAAAGGCATAGGACCTAGAGGCATAGCAAAACGGATGCTCTTTGTTCTTAAATTTTCTTTTTTTGAACGCTCAATAATATATTCTTAATTAAAAAAACTTGTTTACAGCTTTTGGAACCAAAAGGCCATACCGTTTTTTTCAGAAACTCATAAATTCGATTGCAACTTAATTTAAAAAAGGCCACTCCGACAGTATTTTTTCTAAACTATAGCTCTGTTTACATTTCCTTTGTTCGTCCACAATTAATCGCGTTCCAGTGACGCGAAAGGCAATAAAAGCAGTCGCGCGCGGTCGAGAAACTTTTGACCTATTAGAAGGTGGCAAAGAAAACGAGGTTGAGTATTGCATGGATAAGGAGCGGGAGTAAAAAAGAGGAAAAGAGACGGCGAAAAAAAGGGGGATGAAGCACTAGACCGTTCGAGCTTCAAATACGATTTCCTTTTGAAATACTGCGAAATTGGCTGGTTTTTTGCTGCATCTACAAGAGGTCCTGTAATGAATTCTGATGAATGGCCGCAAAATTAAAAAGAGAGCTTTAGCTGGCACTTGTTAGTATTTAAATTAAATGTTACGTTGAATAAATTCTTTTTACCTTCAAGCGAAATACTTCAACTGCGAATTTTAGGTATTATACTTGCTTCCAACTTAAATAATTACTTACTCATTTGTTACGAATGACAGAAATCAATTTGATTTTAATTTTTTATGCTTTCATAATTTTCATTTTTATAAGACCGTGATTTTTACGCGAAAGGAAGAAATATTGACAAAAGGGACTCTTTTGAAATTTACGAGCTCCGAACAACCTCAATTCGCGAATTTTCAGATTAATCCCAAGAAAATTGTGCACCCATTTCGGAACATTAAAGAGCCTCGAAAATAAAAGGAGTCGACAGATCGGCCTGAAAGAAAGGGGAAAAATTAATAATTTCTCGGGCGAGCGGAAAATTGAGCAGCGATGGAATTTGCTTACGTGACTCAATATCGAGCTAGAAGTTACCAGTTTTTCATCTTGCCTGAAAAATCGATTGTTTGCGGGAATTCCGCCGGGATGCAGTATTAGTGCTTGACGATCCACGTGCAAAAATTTTGTGCAGCTTGAATGCAAGTTGTGTACGGTTACAAATTATATACAATTAATTTTTCTTGGATTATTGTACAGAATTTATATACAAATTTATAAATTCATGTTAATAGTTTGTATTGTAGGAGGCTGGAGGAAGCCAGGCGTTTCGCCTCAATAGTCAGGACTGTCCACCAGGCTCGTCAATGAGTCGCCGCGCGCGGATACCTATATCCCTGAGCCTCGACTGGTTTGCTAGCGAGCGCGACAAATCCGCCCTGCGCCACCTAGCGACCAGTTGGGCGGGCACCCAAAATCGCCTTGGGGACCAAGGCCTTCCTTTTTATACATAATTTGTATCAATTTATGTAGAATCATTTTTTAATACAGCCGTTATATACAACTTGTATTCAAGTTGAACAAATTTTTTTCACGTGGGGAAGAAAAGTACGGGGCACAGCCTCGAGGACGTAAAAATGCGAAAGCGAAAGTGATTCGTAGGAAAACAGAACAGGGCAAAGAGAGAGCCCCGAGATAAATGGGAAAAAATGTTCTGCGAAGTTAAAAATTTATTCCGGGAATTGTTTCAGACGAGTTTTATTAAAAAGGGGGCGATTTGACTTTAGAGCACGTAAAACTTAAACTTACCCTTAGCTTTCAATTTAAGTTTAAATTTATGTTTAACTGTTTACAAGGACGATATTATTTTTTATAAGCTTTGAATGTATTTTTAAGATTCTCGTTTAATAATAAAAATTTTAATGAGCGAAGAGGAAAAACTTAAAATTTCAGTGACAAATGACTTTTGTGAATTTTTAAGTTTTTAAATTACTGCATTAATTTTCAAGTTACTTTTGTGAATTTTTAAATTTTTAAATTGCTGCACTAATTTTTAAGTAGTTTTAAAAGCGAGAGAAATACGTGGCTTTATTAGTCATTACGATAAAAATATGATGTCATATATAGACCATTTAAATCTTGTTACTGCAGTTAATTAAAAAATTATACGACGAAAATAATTCATTTCTTTATAATTAAATCACCGTTGCTTATTCAATTTCTAGCTTTAATTTTAAAAGCGGAAATATTCTTTCACGTCTCAATTCGTTGATTAATCTTTAATGAACTTCTATCAAATCAGGAATAGATCTTATAAGTCCTGAACAAATGTGAAACAATAGGCGCATTTTTAGCTGCTCATCCATTTTGAAAAATCGCCCTAAAAACCAGCGAGGACTCTCAATTATCACGGGAATGAATAACAAAGGCGGAAAAGGCAAGTTGAAACGAGGCGCGTGCAGGAGAACGAGCCGAGGAAAAGTAAAGAGAGACGAGCTGCCCGGCAGCGGCAGTCGCGCGCTTATATATTTCACGCCAAAGACGGAATAATAAAGGCCAACTAGGCGAGCATCCGCCTCTCCATACAGGCGACGTTTCCGTCGTGTCGCGCGTCTGCCATGAAAATAAGACGTTTAAATAAAATTATACGTCGCGCAGTATAAAATGCGATGGAGAGACGTGCGTATACGGAGAGGGAAAAAACACACACACACACACCCGTCCCCGACTCCGGGACGCCTGTGAAAATGCATAAGGTGTTTGTTCTTGCTTCACGCGCCTGTAGGTTCAAGACTTTACAACTGCCTCCGGTTTTATAAGGCGGCCTTTTTCGTTCTCTTTTGCGCGTTTCCCCCTTCTTGTTTTTTTTCTTTTTTTTTTAATACTTGTTTTGTTTTTCGTTTAAGCACCGGGGAATTACCCTTTAAAAATGGCTGTTTAAGCTTCTGCGCGCGTTGATGTTTAATAAAGGACGTGTATACTGATAAGTCGAGGCGCCGCGCTACAGCATCTGGTAGGAACGCCGATAATAGCCTCGTAATTCGAGAAAAATACGTTAGCTAGGAGACTTTTCTTGCCCTTTTTCTAATTGCGCCCGAGGGAATGGCCAATTAGCTTTTAATGTAATTAGAGGCATGTTGATTTCGCTGCCTTTTGTGCGGAGTGTTGCTGAAATAATAATCAGGGTTATTAGACAGTATCGATTTTGTTGGCGTTAAAGATTATACAGGTCCACAAAAATAAAAAATGGTCTGAAGCATGGACAAGGTAGCATGTATCTTAAAATTCTTAAAGATCAAGATATCTTAAAATCCTGACGTGATGCAGCAAAACTAAGGCCTCTTTTATTAAGTAAAGGGAGTAAGATTATATTTAAAGCATAGAAGTGCAAATTGGGGCATAAAGTCACTTCAAAATATTAAATTTTTAGTACTAATTGGCAAATTAAATTTGATTTCTCTGGTTACTTTAGAGGGTTGAAAATGTCAGGAGAAGATTGCACTTGATCCTTTCACATTAATGGTTGCGACATAAATAACAAATTATACAGCCGGAATTCCCCCGTGAAAAGTATGAATTACGCAAAAGACTCTGTTATGATAAATGATTCTGCTCTACTCTTTATGACTCAGAGTCGTTATATCAGAAAACTAAGTCACAGAGCGTAAAAACTAGAGAACATCAACAAAAGTCGTCTAAGAAGATTAACAGACGAAAAGTAGCTTTCGCGAGTAATTCATAACAATGAATTTATATAAATAAAAATTCTGAATATATTAGACCGTAAGAAAAAAATTTCGTCCGCAATGGGCTGTTTTATTTCACTCGAAAAATATTCCGTTTATTGTTAAATCATCTTTACATTTTCAAACAGTAACCCCCTGCGGCACGTTATTACCCCAGACATTACCGAGCCCCTCCACTGTCTTGAATTTCTTATTCAAATCAGAGCCGAAAAGCCTCGGCTTCATAATCCATCAGCACTCATCTGCCAGGCACATCCTTACGCACTCTTTATTGAAACTGAAAATTAGGTAGCTCTTCGCGCTGCGCTCGGCTCACTTATCTCTCTCGGCGCAGCGCATAAAACGGCATTTTGCTCGTCCCGCGTCGCTGCCGGAAATGCCACAGGTCTATATAATATCCATAATTTTACGAGGAAAACCATAAATATAAAGTAGCGGAGCCGCGATAATAATGATGAGCAGCGAGTGACGTCTCCTCCTTTTTTTTCGTGCGGCAATTTTATTAGGGCTGGAGCCGGATCAGCCTCTCTCTCCTTTCATAAGGAGGGGAAAGAAGCTCCGAGAGAGGCGCTACTTCGGCAGCCAATATCTCCGAGTGAGACTTAGTTCTGATCCTTCCTTTATATCCACTGAATTTAAATAATGGAGACCCTGCTAATTCTCTCCCAATGGTGCTCGACTTTTTCCATCTCTCTTTGTCGCCTCTCTTTCTCTCTTCTTTCTGCTGAATCTTTTTTAGACGTCGTTTTTTCCTGTTCGGGTCACTTCCTATCTTTACTTTCTTCCGTCTTTCGCTGCTGCGAGATCCACTAGATTTATAGGCTATAAATTGGGATGCTGAGAGAAGGGAGTAAAAAATGCATGTTAGAACACTGTAATTATTTGAAGTCGTCGATATTTTTTTTTCTTTTTTCGCAAACTCCGCCTTCGAGCGGAAATTTATGTCTTTGGCACATTATCGATTTTACATATTTAAAATGAATTAATGCGAGAAAGAGATGGAATGGGATTAAACTGAATTTGTAGATTGTTCTGTAAGAATACTAATAAATTGAGAGGCGAAATTGAATTTCAATAATATAATTTCATTTGGAGCGAAAATTACATAAAATTTAATAAGCTGAATAAAAGAACTTTACTATTACCAAAAAAGTAAATGCTTAGATTTTGTCAATAAATACTTTACTTCTGTTAAATGAGTATATTATTAGTGATATATTCTGTAGGAGTCAGAGCAGCATGATTGCAATCAAATTAAAAGGTACTTATTAGCAGTCTTTGCCTAATTGTGTAATATTTCACTTCCATCTAAAAATTCAAAGATAATAATCGACTTTTGAATTACGAACTACATCGCAGTAAACGACAAATGCATTTCTCGCGATCTCTCGATTGTACATTTGCGCACTACCTTATCCCCTCCGTGCAAAACTTAAAATCCTGTCCCCATAAATACACTCATCAATCAATGTCCTCTTCCTCTCGCAAACACGCTCCCACTCACCCTCTCTATTTTCCTTAAACACACACTCGCGCTTCTTTTTTCCGCGGCGCAGCAACTCTTTAGAGTTGCCCGAGCTCTTATATACACGGCAACTTGTCCCAAGGAAAGTGGAGCGTGACAGGCCAACTGATTAGAGGCTGTTTGTACTTCCTTCCGGGCTTTGAGGACCGGTGCGCTGCTGTTTGCACAGCGGCGCAAAAGGTACCTTCCTCCCCCGTGTAAAAAGGCGCGTGTAGCGCTGCGCCGCCAGCTGAATTATTCGGCGGCCCCCCGCCGAAAAAAAGGGTAGAGGATGAAAGGGGAAACGTGCCAAGCGAGGACCTTCGGAGTCGGGAACCGCGGCTTTTAATTTGTTATCGCGGTGGGACTGCGTCGCGTTGGGGGTTTTATTTCTGAATTTTTGATGCGCGCGTTCGAAGGCTCGAGCGCGCGGACGACCGTTTTTTTTTTGTCGGGGGCCCTGTTGCGTTTTGCCTAGTTACGGATTTATGTTTTAAGGGAGGATTTTGGCGCTGAAGAATAAATTGTGGGTTCGGCTTTGTTTATTGGGCCGCCGAAAATATTCTCCAAGCCTTTGTTTTTGTGTATCTGTATACACAGGTGAAAACAGAAGCGAATTAAATCTTATTTAGAAAAGCTGTATTAGCGGCCACTAAATTAATTATAATGAATTTAATGTAGTTATTTAGTAATTTAGTTTATTCAAAACTAAACGTATCGGTTGAGTGTTTCAAATTATTTAATTATGATTAATGTTAACAGTAATCTTTTGAACTATCCGTCAGTTGATTTATTACTTAAAATATTACAAAACTCTATAGAGATTTAGTTCTAATTCTAAAACTTAAGAAGAATGCTTTTTTTACCCACTTTGAAGTCTAATTAAACAAAAATAAAGCTTCTGGAATTCGAAAGTTCAAATTGCTTTCGAGCTGCCACAAAAGAATCGCAAACAATCTGGCGAAATTGAAAAACAGCAAACCCGCAGCAATCAAAAAGAGGAATTGTCCACCGCAAGAATCTAGGATTAATTTCCCGCGGAATTATGAATTCCTCCAATATCCGCAGTCCAAGATGACCCTCGACAGAATTTCATCTCTGTAAACCTTATACAACAGCTATTCGAAACATCCGATATTTAATTACGACATTCCCCGATCAACTGTCCCCTCTCGCGTTCCCTTCTCGGCAAAACTATTATATTGTATACAGAAGCTCGTTATTGACGGAACGACTAAGAAACCGAAACGGAGGAACAACTCCGCAAGACGATCGAGCAATCAGTAGCATCCGATCGATCGCACGCAGAAAACTCTTACGCGTACAAGCAAAGTCGACGCTCTTGGCGCGTCGCCAGGAAAAATGGCGAATTGATAAAATTCGAGGTGGCGCAATTTCCCGTCGGGTCAACAAATCCTCCCGGCCAATTGGCAAATTGTCATCTCTTTCGTTATTACTGGCCTGTCTCTCGGCTTTTTCTTTTTTCTTCCGAGACTAATCCGCCGCACCCTCTTGTCCCACATTTATACCACGTGCGCTCAGGTCGTTACGTAACGCGCGGGCAAGGACTGCTTTTTTCTCGAGGAAACTTTGGGGGTTGTTAATGTCGGAGGATTGGCCGTGACACATTGGGCTGACATTTTGAATTCGAAGGGCTCGAGAGCTGTTAAAAAATTGACTTTGGCTTTGCGCTGGAATTTATAAGGATTTTCATTTTTCTAAGTTACCGCTGGAGGGGAGGGCATAAAATTTAGCGAAACTTGCAGCGGCTTCGAGTCGTAATTAATTAAGTTGGAGGAGTGCTTAGTAATTTAAGGGTCGTAAAAGTGCGACTGTCATAAAAAGTGAAATTTCAATCTCGTTCGATCCGGTCTTTCTTGAAAATTTGAAAATTCAGTGCATATTTATACCAGTGCTTTTGAGAAAGTTCTTTGTTCTTGACTTTGCGGCACAGTTTCTTCAAACGACTTTTATTTTCTTTGGAAAATTCTAAAGAACTTGATATGCTACAACTATTATGCCCGCCGTATTATGGCCTATTTTATTAAGCTGGTTGTAACACATGAAATTTACTTTTGAAAAAAAACTTTCGTCTATTCAATATCAAAATATTTTAAATTAAACCTATTTTAAAAATTGAAAGACAATTTCTTTCACGTTTTCCGAATTGAACATCTGTAATTAAAATTTTTTTTACAAAGCCTTTCATCAATCAATCCCCGATTAATCGCCTGCAAAGTTGGTAATCCAGCCAAAAATGAAATCCTATTTGGAAGTGTATCACTGCGAGTTACACGTAAATCCCCGCTTTTACGAAGAATTTCATCCGCTCTTTTCACGCTGATAAAATCATTTCGAAAATAATTAAAATTGGTCGCTTTTAATTATTCTTCCGCTCCCGATAAACATTTCCGCCCAGGCTTCGAACGGCCGTAATTTAAAAAGCTCGCCGGCGAGTTCATCGCGTTTCTTCGAAATTAAGACCTGCTTTTAACCCACTTGAGAAAAATTGCGCGGCACGTTCGCAGGCGCAAAAACGCGTTATTATGTTAACTCAATGAAAATTATCGTCCGCGCTGTGTAGCGCATTAAAGAGTCTTAAAAAAGAAAGCAAGGCGCGCTGTGCCGCTGCTGCTATATGCGCCCCGTACATAGAGCAGTTATTTTATTAATGAAACTGCCCTCTCTCTCTCTCTCTCTCCCGCACCTTTTCTGCATTATTTATGCGACGACTTCGTGTAAAATTCGCTGCTTTATTTGCTCATTCTCTCTGCGCAGCCGTTCTCCGCCAAGAA
Organism: Ormyrus pomaceus; assembly: GCA_900474385.1. Classification (NCBI taxonomy): domain Eukaryota; kingdom Metazoa; phylum Arthropoda; class Insecta; order Hymenoptera; family Ormyridae; genus Ormyrus; species Ormyrus pomaceus. The sequence continues at coordinate 50,925 of UCOM01000495.1, forward strand.
TCTATGTCCCCTTGTGATGGAATGGTATTTTAATTGAATGTTTTAGAGGTGCAAAAGGGCAGAAATTTAATTACCTACTGATGATTGCGTCTTATTCTATTATTTCTGATGAAAATTCAGCTTTTGAGGAAGATTTTGAATATAAAGAATAAGAAGTAGACAAAAAGTGAAAATAATAGACGTATAAATATTAATATTAATCAAATTAATTAAATTTAAATACAAAGTGCACTAAAAAAATTTTTCAATTTTATATTTGTAATTTTAAATTTAATTTCAAGAAAATTTTATATTAAAGTGTTATTTCTTTTCCTCTTCAGTGCGGTAATTTCCCCCTAAATCGTCATTGTCCCGTCGCGATAAGAGCAGGTTTTAATTGAATGTTTGAACGGGACAGAAAAGAAAATTTTATTTATCTGAACTAATGACCACTTTTTCGTTACTGAGATGGACTGTAATGCCTGCAAATGGGAGGGTGGAATTTTTCTCATTAGGACATAAATCTTGTCCGAAGAAGTTAAAAGCGCCCCTCCATTTTTTAAAAATAAGGGGCCGTCGCGGGGAATTTTCGCGATAAAGTTTTGGTTAATTAAAATATAATAGTGTCGAATAAGCGAAAAGTTCAGGGGACAGAAAGCACACTTCTGCGCCGGAAGCGGAAGAGGATCAGGAGTCGTACATTCTTGAGAAAGTACAAATTTCTCTTTTTCATTCCACAGCTCTCATTATGTAAAAACATGCGTAAACTAAATGCAAGTGCACGGCTGTTAAAGATTGAAGATTTTGATTTAAATAATTTGAAAAACAGGTTTTAACAAGTTTTTCGTTTTCTGCCAGTTATTTTTAATCCCTCAATTAGGTCAATGCGTAAATACTGAATGATTGAGCTTATGAATTAGTACGAGTAATAATCAATGTAATATTACCAATTTTCATGTTCACGTAGTACGCAATTGGAAAGCTTCTATTCATCTATTGTCTCTTTGCATATTTGTTGCATGAAATAAATTTATTGATTTTCCTGATACTAATCACAACATAAATTCAACTAATATAATGTGCCCCATATTCAATACAGTTAATCCTAAAACTACAAACCCGACCATTTACGATAATTTAACGCCATCCAACACATTATTCAAAAAGGCACGCACTGCAATACGTTCGTAATAAAAAAAAAAAGATTTCTCAGTGCGAAAGGACGCAAAATCCAGAAAAATAAAGAAGCTTAAAAAGCGCGCGCCTGGGCGCGGCATTTCATAATAAGCCCCGGATGAAATTATGCTCGACGATCGTATCCGAGCGGCCGCGTAAGCCGCCGATGCACGCAGGCGCGCAATTATTCTACGCATTCCGAGAGCACCGCTATTATTGCACTTTCTCTCATCCACTTCGCGAGCACACGCAGCGCTTTAGTTTCGCGCGACGTTTTACCAGCGCTTTCCTGTCCGCTCCTCGCCTCCCTTTTTCCCCCGAGACATTGCGGGAGTAAGAGAGAAGGAGAGAGATAGAGAGAGAGAGAGAGAGAGAGAGAGAGAGAGAGAGAGAGAGAAAAAGAACGGAAGGAATTACATGCACGGAAAAATTCAGTTTAGCGTTTCCCAGGATCAGAAGCACGCTGAGCCGGGTGAGTTTTTCATATAGCGTGAGGCCGGAATTTCCAGGGGAAAATGGGTCAGTGGGTCAATCCTTTTTGGAGTTTGACGCCCACTTTATAATTGAGCAATTAAATTCGGGGGGATTGTAAGCGAGAATGTAATTTTCGGTGTAATTAACCCGAAGGTTGCTTGTTGCCGCGCGTTGTGCGTTTAACGTTTTAGGGCGTTTTTTTATTTTATTTTACGAGTGCGCGCAATTGAATTTCAGAAAATATTTTGTTGATTGCTCTGGTTTAGTATTTTATTTATTTTTAAATGAGTTTCATGAATTTGCTGAGTAATCCAGGATTATTTGCTTTTATTGAACGCCGTTCGAGCGCAGTAATGTAAAGAATCTTTTATTTGATGTGGCTTCGGTATTTTGTTTTTAACACGTTAAATTCAATACAGATATTTTTAAATAAACTCAATAATTAAAATCATGAAAAATCGACTACTATTCGCACTAATAGATTTGAGTTCTTTAAATTAATGTAAAAAATACAATTGATTACGACATTTCCCAAAATATTTCAAGCATTTTTCAGCATAGTAATAAACTTTATATTTTAATATTTCATACTTGAAAAGATTTAAATTTTATATATTTAAACAATAAACTCCAACATCAAACATAAAAATGCGAAAGGTCCTCCGGCAACAAGGCATTACGACGGAGCTTTCGCTGCCTTGGCCACAACGAGAAGCGTTCGTTCCTTGGTACCTTTTCTCTCTCTCTCTCTCTCTCTCTCTCTCTCTTTGCCGGCTTGGCGGCACTGCAGCGACTGCAAACCCGGACGAGCAGAGTCGGGCTCTCGTCGGCTCTTTTTTGCGCTGCCTCCCTCTTTTTTGCATTTTATTCCGCTCGGCTGAAATACACGTCGAGAATCGTTACGCGCGGCTCGCGTCCTAGCTGTTAAATTGTACGCGAGCGAGCGGTAAGTGCAACAGTCCGTTCGGCTATTGTTCAGCGATTTGTGCGGAACGCCGCGAAGAAAGTCGTCGAGAGGCAGAGGATGGCTTTTCGCTCCCCCGATCGCTCGGAGGGAAAAATTTAAAGGGAATCTCTTGTCCTGCATTAAATTAGTATTGCGCTTGTTGAGGAGACTGGATTCTGGTCTCCAACTTTTGTGAGTGTATTAAATCAGATTAGAATTTAGTTACTCTGGGAAGTTGCTTAAATTCTCAGAAAATTATCTCTTTTTTTTTTTAAAAGCCCTAATAATGCTCTGTGAGAGATTTTTAGAATTTTCGTGAAGGCTGGTTAAAGTTATCAAGATTGAATGACTTTCTTTAATTCTATAAAACTAGAAGCCCAAGAAAATTAAAGTATAATCAAATGTTTGGAGGGTGAAGAAATTAGAGAGGTTATAAATAGTTAAAGTCACTAGCTTAAATCAGACAATGTTAATTATGAAAAATAATACAATTTTGCAGTATCATTGGGCTTTAGCTAGTCTTAAAAATAAATTTATTGTTTGTGATATTTTGGGAAAAAAGTGCATTTGAACAACTTTTACAAGTTTTTTTACAGTACATGAAAGTATAAAAAGTAATCCTTTCACTACAGTGTAAGTTATAGGTAACTTTAATAATTAAAAGTTCAATACTCAGATTTATAAAAACTGAATAGTTATGCAACAATTGCAATCAATACGAAATCTATGCAGATCAATTAATACCAATTCATTTTCACACCTTACAAATGAATCTCTTATCCATCTCGCGATCAAAACTAATCAAGCCGAAAAAATGTCGCAAACTCAATCCATCCGTCGAAATCGACCGAAAAAAACTTTTGATTCATCGTTTCGCATCCATATTTGCTCCCAAAATACGAACTGTTAGAGCGCCTCCCACGTTTCAACAAGGGAGTTAACTGTCGTTTTCTTCGCGTCCGGCTTTTCATTTTCGCGCTCGATTTCTCATGCGGCCGAAGGAATTTTCCAGACCGACGGGCGGTTAAGCGAAACACGCCAAAAGCGAGAGAGAGGGAGAGAGAGAAAAAGTCTAGAAGCAGACCAATCGTCAAAAGCGATCACTCCCGAGGGGCGAATATTTTTTCGCCGGCCGGCGCCTAGCAGCAGGAGTTACGATAGAGGGTGAAATTTCCGGCGGCTCGGTATCCCCTAAAGACGACTCGCGCCGCTTTCTATCTATCGTTCGGACGAGATAAAAGAAATTTTTTCACGTAGAGATATCGGAGATTTGAATTATCATTTGCGAGTGATGGAGAGCGATCTTGTTAAATTTTCTGATACTGATTGTTGTGAGAATTCGAGCCGAAGGTATTTTGGGTTAGTTTTAATCATAATTTATGAGGAAGATGCGAGTTGTTATTGAACTGATTGTGAAATAATAATTTATGTGATCAGCGATTATTTTTGGATCTGATATAATATAACCCAATTCAATATAGAACAAGTGAATCGTGGGTAATTATTCTATTCATTCTAAATTCGATAATTTGATCTGAAAATAAATTTTTTACTTTTATTTCCAGTTTATTGAATAAAATCAAATATTTGATTTTTGTTATTGTAAATAATTTTACTATTTAAAATCAAGAGATGGTTACAAAAGATGATAACTCGTTAATTTATAGACGTCGGTGAAAAAGTAAAACTATTGAACTGTTAAAATTTTTATAATGAAAAGTGCGGCACCAAAAATAGTAGATGGACGCGCTGATTGTTATGTTTGCAAATCGACGGCAATTATAGTTTTACTATACAGGCAATTAAGCTCCTCCTGGTTCTCTTGTAAATGAAGTCTAGATTAAAAAAGTTTCCCACCCAACTAGCTCCGTCAATGAAGCAGCACTTTCGGATTAATTAAATATTAAGATTTCTGCGGCACACTCCGGTCGGGAGAGTTGTCGCGCGACTATATAAGTAGGATGCACGATATAGCGCATTAGTATAAGACTGCGTATTCCATTCTGGGGGCTGTTTAGAGTTGCATTGTGGTTTACGAACTTGATTAAACTTTGGATTCGCCGGTGTATTTTCCTGCGCGATGCCGGTGATTTGAATACGAGCACTTTCAAATTTGTTTTCTTCGCCGCTTCTTTTATTGCTCTTGAAAATAAAACGGTAATTACCGCAAAACTTGTATATAAACTCTCGGATTAACTTTAATTTTGCCAGTAATGGTTTTTCTGTTTTTAAGAGTCGCTCATTTGTATGCGGAATTTTTCAGTTTCTCAAAAGTTATTTAGCCGACCATTTGTTTTCGGCTTTTTTAAATGTAATTATAGTTATAAATTAAAGGGCTCTGTTTAATGGCCAAAGTAATTAAATGAAGCCATTTGTTAATGATACAACTTTATTAATGTTTTAAGCATTTCCAAATTGGGCCAGTTATATTTTATTTTGTATTTTCGTGTTAACGGTGGTTTATCGCGACTACAAATTATCTTTACATAAATCCGCACATTCATGTAATAGACAATGCTATTAGGAACAAAGGAGCCCTACTAGAGTGAAATATGACCATCCGCAGTCCTGGAGTTCTGCGGTGAATAAATAATGCGCGAAAATAATTTAATGTTTGAATGTATTAATTTGTCAGCGCGAAACTTTGTAGTTTTTCGTAATTCTACTTGTCTTTTTCCGCAAATAACGTAATTAATCCCCCTTTCTCTTATTTAACAGATTTTTTATGATAAATTTCAATATTAAAGCTTTAAAAGTGGATTTAGAATAGCAATACCAAGCTAGTAAAGTGTACGTAATGTAAATAGCCAATGAACCATTTTCTCGTCTACCCAGGCAGCAATTTTCATTCCCCGAAGCATTTCGCCGCCCAAAACGCGTTTCGCAGCCGAAAAACCAGAGTGAAAATCCAGCGCCCGCCGATGTAATTTCGTAATGCAATAGAAGACATAACTCTCGAAAGGGGACAACAAGATAAAAGCAGATGAGGTCTGGACGGAAAAGATGGCCGAGCGATAGAGACAGACGTACGGGCCATGCGCACGTATATACGTGTGTACACATCGCCGGCGCAAAGACACTGGGCTTAAAGTGAAAAAGTCGAGAGGAAAATGGAAAGAGGGACGACGTATCAACCGACGGCGGCCGACCGACAGAGAGAGAGAGGGAGAGAGAAAGAACAAAAGAGCGAGATAAGGGGCCTACAAAGAGGGAGGAAGACAGACGGAGAGGAAGTTGGCAATATCACGGGACAGAGCGTCACTATTTTCTCGTTCGCGCGCGATACCATAGGCAATCTTAGAGCCCTTTTCTTCTTCCCCTCTCCCCCTCCCCCTCTCTCTCTCCTGCCCCTCCCGGCATCGATTGAGGAGAGAGAGAGAGAGAGAGACGAGAGTCTCTGAATGGTTCAACGGTTGACAAAGAGAGAATCCCTCTCTCTCTCCTCGATATAGCTCCGGTCGGCCTTTTTCTCTCGCCGAGTTCTTTCTACTCCGCGACGAACAACTATGCATTTCCGCTCGCGTGTAGCTTTTCGCGGATTTCTCAAAGGCATTGTGCGCTCTGTTTGTGCGCCGAAATGCAACTGCACGGAAGAGCCTCTGTGTCTTCTAACGAGAGGCAGATTAGATTTTTTTCCTTTTTTTTTCTCAGAGAGGGAGAGAGAGCGGCTTTCCTCTTGAAAGGGGGACCATGCTTTACGCTTAAATAGACAATTTTCGCGAGCGAAAGATGCTCCTTTACTCACGCAAGATTGTCCTTAGCTCTTTTTGAAGGATCGGTTATTAATCGCACGTACCTGAAACAGACAAAGAGCGATTGTTATTCGTTTTCTATTTTCTTAGATTGTTCTTAATATGTTTTTAACGTGTGTTGAATAAAGAAATTTAATAAATGAAATATTCTTTTGTGAAAAGAAAAAAAAAATTGTTCCTGTGACCCTGAAATGTTCTAAATGTTACCTAAAACATTTTAAAGGGCGCAATAAATTAAATTTATTGTATTTTCTTTCACTGTTTCTAAAAGACTGAGTAAGTGTAAAATTCCTTTTCAGTGTTTTGGTTTTGTTCGGAATTACTTGCAAAACTTTCAATTAATTCGTTAAAGAGAAAACTTGGGAAAAACTGAAGCCCGGCCGTAAAACAGGAATCTTCGTCGATATCCGCAACTTCTCCTCAAGGTGTAAAAATCTACAGAAAAGACCGGTAAAAGTATCATTGTGTAGGAGTTTCTTATCTTCTACTTCTACTTTAGCCCTGCACTAAGTAAAGGGCCTGCTCAAGTACGTAATGGAACGGAGATTAGGGCCTGCGGTTTCCGTTGCTAATCCTCAACTTTCGAAAACTTCTTTCCTACTTTCTTTCTCGTTTCTTTGTCTTAGTTTAATCTGCGTCCACGCTCATCGTCGCATTCGACCTTAGGGTATTTAAATGAATAAAATTACCTGCTTGGAAAAGAGGCAATTTAACTTTTTAAGAATAGTTATTTTGTAGTTTAGATTTTTGGGTCGGCGTAATTAAATCTGTCTCGTCGCAGTCTGCTGCAATTCCAATTGAGTTATCTCTTCGTTTGATCATGGGACATCTAACAGTTTTATTTCTCCAATTTCTTTGTTTTTTTTTTGACATCGATAATAAATAACAAAATAAGAGCTTCAAAGAAACCTCAAAACGCTGGACACGATATCGTTATTTGTGCATGCATTTGAAGTGTACATCCCATCATTTATTCCTTGTTTTCTCTTCATATTCTACAAGTTTGTCTATTTGTCTTGTGCAGAAATCTCAAATCACAAATATCAAAAGTCATTTTAATGAAGAAAATAACATTTTAAATTTTAAAAACAGCGAGCTTCTTAATAAAACTTGACTTTACTGTTTCTTTTTTATACAAATCACAATCGTCTTATACTTATTTCCAAAAATATATTTAACGTAACAGATAAGAATTTTATAAAAGAATTTATTTTCCTATTTTGCTCTCTATATAGATGGCAAGTCGCGAGACGCGCCTTAGCTTTAAATATTCATCCACGATTCAAGAATATTTTTGTGGACACTGCAACTGGTCAAAAGGAATATTTTCGTTTGCGCACCGAGGTTTTATTGAATAAATGATGAATAAAAAAAAACTTACGATATAGATTTCAGTTTTCGCATTTATTTGATTCCCGTCTTTTCTGAAGTATTAATATTAGAATTCTACTTTGAGAACCAAAATAACCTGAAATAAAATTAAATAAAGAACTTATACAGGCTACAGAATTAGCAACTCAACTTTGCAGTTGTAGATACTCCGATCAACAAAGAAGATTACCATAGTTTATTCGGAAAAAAACTATGAGAAGAGTGGAATCAGGACTGGAAAAATAATAAACATTTCTTAAGAAATGCTAAAATTAACGTCTTCGATAAAAACCCTGTAATATACTTTAATAGAAGAGACCAAGTATTACTAACAAGACTACGTATCGGTCACACTCATCTAACTCGCAACATCTTATTAGTAAAAAAGAAAGCACAAGGTGCGAAGAATGCAGAACACCATATACTATAAAACGCCTGCTAATTGAATGTCCAAAATTCAAGGAAATCAGAACACAACTCAAACTAAGTGCAGATATCGGTCAACTATTTAGTACTAAAACTCAGTGTGATAAATTAATTAAATATTTAGACCTAACTTTGATCACTTATTTAAATAATAATCGTAACATTTGAATGTAACTTATTGTATCATAATCCTTAATGTAGCATGTAAAATTGTTGCTAAAGTCGCTAATATCCATTCAGGGGGATGCAACTGTAAATAAAAAAAATAAAAAAATAAAAAAATTAAATAAACTACGTATTCAGATTATTCTTTTGTTGTATAAATTATAAAACTATTAATAAATATGATATATTGACCAGTGACTTTAATTGAATATTAAAACTTTTCTACTATAGTATCATTATTTAACCAAAGAATATAGGGAATATACGACTCCCCTTTTCCTACCGCTTCACTGTTATTTTCCTTGCACTTATTTAAAATAGCTGTTTATTTTCGAGGCAAGACCAATATCACGTTCTTACATCTTTCCTATTAGTCATTCAGCAAGCTTATTCTTGGAAGTAAATCGAAAGTAACAAACGGAAGTGGTTAAATTTTTTCAACTATTTTTTCCCAATATTATAAACTTAATCCAATTTACTCTCCACGCGCGAAAAATTTGTCGAAATTAAAAGGAGAATCCGAACCACACGTGAACGTAACGGTCGCCCAGCACTTGCACGTATTCCCCGGCATTTCACTTTCTCTGTGCGACGGACGCATTGCAGCAGCCAAGGCACACAAAAACTCGAGGCCGTTCGTGCTCGCAATATCGGCCGGCCATCAAAAGCTAACGCAGGCGATTGGCCAGGTACGACAGGGGCCGTCGCTTCGCTCTCGGCGATTAAAATTTTAATATACGCTCTCTTTCTGCGTTTGTTGTTTTCGCTTCTGATGCGATTCTCCTTTTTTTTAATTAAAATCCGTCTAGCCGCGCGGCGATGTCCGCGATCGACGGCATGCCTTATGCAGCGCTGTCTCGCTCGCGCCGCCGAAACGAATTTCGATTGATGTGGCATGAGAGAGAGAGAGAAGGAGAGGGAGGAAGAGAGACAGTCAATAAAAACTCGATATATTTACCATATTACCAAAGGGCCTGCACGGGATTTTCTGAAATGAAAAATCGGCGGCGGCATTATTTTAATGGAAATGTTCCGCGGACGAATGAGTTCTTTGTTTTTCTGCATAGTTTTGAATTTCAGTTTTTTTTTTGAGTCACACGCGTTACGATCGCGCTCGCAGGTTTATTAATTCAGAAATGCAAGGGACGGATGCCGCGATTTTAGAGTTCGGAATCAAATTTTTTGTGTCATTGATTTATTCACGGTGATATTCACTAATATTGTTTAATTAGTTTCTCCACTTAGTTTGCGCGAAAGACTTATTTTGAATTTTCATAAGTGTATTAAAATCAAAATTATTGAGAGATAAATTACATTAATCTTAAAATTGCATGTATTTTTATATGATTTAAAACTAAATTATTGATCTTTTATTATAAATTCAATAAATTTAAGCCGCTGACTTTTATAATGACATTTATATTATACGCAGTTATTATTAGTTTCCAATTTCCCCGCTCCCCTCTTCACCAACAAAACCTCAGCCGCAATCGATATCCTCCGTTCCTCCCACACCTGCTTAAAAAAAGAGCACGGAACAAAAGCCCTCCGACTGGTTTCAAGTATATTACGCGAGAAACAAAAGGTCCTCCGGTTTTTAAGGCCTGCGAATCGTATTAGATCGATGGCGCGAGAGGCGGCGATGGAAATCAAAGGTTCAGGGAGACGGAATATCGAAAGCTCCCCGGTCCTTCCGGTATCGCACGTGACGCGCGATGCTTCCGATATCATTGTCGTACTCGTCCCCGTAGCGATATCCTTTATCGGATGCTGCTAAGCTCGCTCCCGGAAACAACTCGTGAAATATCGGGAAAAATCGGGTCGAAGTGCGGATATGGCTGAGTGGAGTCAAAAATGGCCGCCCCGGGCGGAGGAGTATCGGAGTCAAGAGATATAAGCATGGTCTTGCGAAATTGGATTGTTGCGAGGGCAAGAGGGAGGCTGGGAGAGAGGTAGACTATGCTTTTTTAATAGATAAGGAGATAAGTTGTATCTCTCCGGCGAGGAGTTGTTTTGTTTCAAGGGTATTGGTGTAGTCTTTATTGGGGATTCTTTTCATTGGGTACCTTGGAGTCAAGTTGTTCGTGCGAGGAATTTTTAAATCTCTCGTAGTAAATGGGTATTAAATAACGTGGTTTATTCCTTTTAGGCAATCTTCATGTAAATTTCGAGACGGTTAATCTTCTCGTTTTTAAATTTTTAATATTGCTCATTTAATTTTCGGATTTTATCAAAATAATAGACTTTTAAGAAAGACTGTAATTATATATAATATTAGCTTTTATCCTCCTTTCAACAGATTAAAGTTGAACCTCTTTCCTATCTAGTACTCTCAATCAATTACGTTAAAAACTTTTAAGTTTGTTCATAGAATTTTCACTATTCTTATTATTTCTTTGTTTAATTCGTTGACGTTTATAATCTTTAAGCAACTAAATAAATAAGTTTATAATTCACTAGTTACTTAATATTCTACTTGTTGGTTCTCATTAAAACTTTTACGAAAATTAAGTTCTGCAAAAAGTGTCGCTAATTAAAGAAGGAAGCATAGAGTTGTTGATATGAATGAGCTTAAAGAGATGACAGACATGATGCGGAACAATCGAAGGATGTGGTTGCAACTTGCGGTCCTGCACCACAGAGAGCATCAAGCTCACGTATACGATAATATGTCGCGAGCTTTCCTGGTCTCGGTTGTCAAGAACTTATTTGATTTCTCCTAGTTAATTGTCCCACCTTTTTTTATTCTATCAAATAGTATTAGGAACAGATTTTCCAATAATTATTTCCTATTCATTCGAAGGACTATATACGTATAGAAAAACATTACTTATTATTAAAATTTAATATTAAAATTTAACGCTTGAAATGCAAGAATTCTACTGATGTTACGTTAGCAATTGACAAATAATAAAATAAATCATTTAATCAACAAACAAGCGGAGCTTTATTTATTTCACGACAAGCAACGAGAAGCTGCCCAATCATCCCAAACAAACTCACGCAAACTATCCACTCCACAAACGTAACCGCGAATGACGCAAAAATCACTCGCGACCTCCCGCGGTTTTGTCGCATCCGCCGCGGATCGAAGGAATTTATCAAGCGAACGTGTCGACCTTCCCCGAGGACTTCCCCCCTCCCTTCCCCCGCAAGCAGAGAAGATAGCTCGTATAAACGGCGCTTGATGTTAAGCGTCGGTTAGACGCGGAGAGAGTGCATGCACGTGTTACGAGATCGGCGTCGATTGGGTCCCGCGAGCCGCCGAAGTTTACGAGTCAATTAAGTTCCGCGGAGATGCTTCGAATGAACGTTACGTGATTTTGCACTGCCAGGCGTGAAAGCAGCCGCGTGCCAATATTATACGTGAGACGAAAACTTGCGGGGCTCTCTCTCTCCCTCTCTCTCTCTCTCTCTCTCTCGGGGAAAGGCGAGAGATCTCCCGAGGAGACGTTCGCGCGAGGATAATTTCGAGCTACCCGCGGTTATGACTGCCACGCATTGATTGGCTTGAGGACTGGGAGTAGCCGAGCTTTTTCTGCCGTCCCTCTGACGGATTTGGATTGCAGTTGGAGACATTTTGGGATTTGGTAGAGTTAACGTTTGAATTAATTAAAAGACTTTCTGGTAAATAGATTTCATCAAGAATAAAAGTGAATTATAAAAATTTGACCCACCAATAGTCCTTCCACATAAATGAGTTGTACATGCATATTTAGAGCTTGTGGAATGGGTATTTCAGCTTTTCATTGAAATGAATAAAGCTGTGTTGGAATTCTGCCTTTAAAATATCTGTTGCATGATACGTATTTAATACAATGTCAGTTTGCAACTGTATGTTAGATTAGAGCTTAATTAGCAGTATAGCGGAATCAGTCAGAATCAGCTCCGACTGATTCCGCTTAAAATTAAAGCAAACATTAAAAATAATCAACTTCGCATGAAAAGTATTCCTATCTAAATACCAATAAACCAGCTCACAAAATTTCAATAACCAGCCCACTTCATTAAGTGCTTCCCAGATCAGCATTTTCATAAACGATAACCCCCATTTTCGCAGCAACTCTCGGCCGAACACTCGTCCAACTTTTCCTTCTCTCTCCCCATATGAAGCTTTTTAACCGGTCCCCGAGGAGAGTAGGCGGCTCTCTCGGCCGCGCGCGTTAAATATCGCGGAGATAAAGGAGACACACCGGGAACGCGAAAAAAGGCGAGAAAGGGGAAAAGCGCGCTTTATATATAAAGTGGCCGAGGAAAGTTCGCGAAAGTTATCTCTACGACAGGTAGAAAACGGGCCGCGGACACTTTGTTCCCTTTAATCGCCGGGGCTCTCGGGCTTTTTTCTCCCGGTGGCATTAAGGCCGGATTGCAAAATGAATAGCGTCCGGCGCGGCTCCTTCGCTTTAAGACCGGCCGAGGAACTATAAACGCCCCTACGACGCGAGTCTGCTTTTTCGCATTACCCGACGCCTCGCCGTATGGAGAGGATGGGATTATATTCCTGCGTTAACTTTATTATAATGGACAAGTGAAGGACTGCGCTCCGAGGCACTTTTCTCGGGGATTTTTATTTATTTAAAAATGAAAAATAAATGAGGAATTACTTCGTGCACGAAAGGGGGTTTAAAGAAGATAATTTTGGAGTTTATGATTTATAATTTTAGGGCTTTCAAATATTTTTCTTTGAGTTAAGAACATTTATTTCGCAACGAGGGATTTTATGTTGATTCGATTTTCTCGGTTAATTAAAGTGTTGGGCCAATTTTAGGTGGAACGTCGACAAGTCGGGCGATCGTCCTAAGTAAACAGAGCCAAATTATGAAGGTAAACAAAATGATAGGAGGAACATTGCTTTCAAGCGTCGATATACCCTACGTTTAATAATCGCTCTAGTCGAACACTTAATATAAGAATATTTTGAAAACCGAATTTAGATATAATAAACAAAGCTAGTATCTTTCAAAATTTGAAAATACAGATAATCCGCCCGATAGGCGATAGTATTTAGTGCATTTATCGACCGATTTAAATGAAATTTTACAGCTTATACGTTCGTTCTCAATATTATTGTACAAAACGAGAATGAAGTTATCGTTAATTCTTTTACAAAACTCGAAAAGTCACATACACAGCTCATACTCGCGATACAATTTCGATTTCTGCAATTCGGTTGTGCATCAGATCGTAAAAGGATTCGGAATTTCGTATTTATTAATTAGACAGCTTTCATTGGAAGCTGCTTTTAATCAATTTAAAATCCAAATCCGCCCGTTCCCTTATTAACGTTCAAAATAAGCAAAAAGCGAAAAAAAAGCGAGATAATTAAACCAACAGGCATAATTAAAAAGCAAAACGAACAAAACCTTGGCGGCAATTATCGAGTCCGCGATCCGTGGCGTCTCGCTCGAGTGCCGCTTCCTGGTTTTACGCGAGCTCGGCTTATTTGCAAATTCGTAAATTCGGAAGCCCTGAGCATTAATGTTAATTCGCGCTCGCGGAACAAGCCGAGCCGAGTTTGTGTACCGTTCTCCTTGAGCTTTGCTTGCCTACGCGTGTATAGAATAATGCCGTTACGCTGCTTGATGCGGACCGTAGTTATGCTGGATTATACTTTGCGAGTGGAATAAATATATTTTGAAATAAGTGTTTATTTTCTTCGTTCCTGCCTTCTTGGTGTTAGCGAGGTCGACTTTAAATTCAACATTTTAGTGCAGGGCTTATTTTATTTTTGTACACCTTCTTTGATGATTTAATTTTTCTTGAATTTTCTTGTTTAATGAATCAAGTAAAGTAACAGAACAGATGAAATATTGCATTTCTTAATAATTAAGTGCAGAAAACGAAATAATTATTGAGACAACATAAAGCACTGCACATAAAGACAGCAAGGTGATGAATAATTGCAAATTGTTATACTTACACGAAGTAACAAATATGAACTACTATTATCGTATAACAAGACATTATAAAAAAAGTCATTAAATTTCGTTTTATTTTTATCTGCAATATCGACTTCCACCAAAGGAAATTCAAATAAATTCGGAAGACTCCATTTTAGTGTCATTCAGCATTCATCGCTTTATTTATTTTCAATTTCCCATTTCTAATTCAAACTCTACTATTTTTCTATTCATCCGCGCTTGATATGCGTAGAGAGAATCGAGCGACAACGAGAAAAAAAAGGAGATACTGTATTTCATTTTTAATTGACGCGCTTTACTACTGCCGAAACCGCCGCCGTCGAAAAAAGAGCGCGGAAAAAGAGGGCGCAAGATAAAAAATTTCCGGCAAAGGAAACAACGGGAGAAAAAGGATATAGGCGAAACGTGAAATTGACACTTGAAAGTCGAGCGATTGAAGAGTGTCGATAAATCTCCGGGGATGGCAGATTTTTGAAAAAGCGCCGTCCGCGCAAAAACTCCGCTAGAATTAACACCGTTTGCTTTCTCTGGCCGTTCCAGTGGTGGAATCACTGTTCGGTCAGCCGCAGTGGATGTAAAAGGTGCGCCGCTGCCGCCGCTCGCCGCTCGATTGAAAAGAATCGGACAAGGAAATTCAATTTGCCGCCTCGAAAGGAGTATATCGAGCAATAAGTTTTACGCAGGTACGCGAAACTTTTGCGACGACGTTTGTTCTTTGTTCTTTGTCACAATAAAACTGTTTGTCGAATTTTTAAATGCAAATGTAGCTTGAAAGAATTTAAGTTGACGTAAAAAACTGTATTCACCTAAAGGTGACTCAATTAACCGCGCAATAAAAATGAATAAAAACGACTGCTTTTTAAAATTAGTTTTAGAGGATTGGTTTTTAATTAAAATATGATAGTATTACGATGAAAACAAAAAGAATACATGTTTTATAGTGTCAAATATAATTTTCAATAGAGTCTTATTATAGAAAATTATTGGACTCGACTAAAATAGATTAATTACTGAACGGAAAAACATTAAATTACGAAATATGAAAAAACTGCAGAATTTTTAAACGATACTCAGAACTATTCTTATATCTTCAAATAGCAAAAAACAAACCCCGCACAATTTTATCACAATCTGCTATCCGCTTCATCGAGTCAACGATGGCGACGGCGGAGGTGCGGTGGCTTTTCGGTTGTGCAATTCAGCGCGAAACAATTTAATCGCGGCCCGCAATATTTCGCTCCTTCAGCCAAAGAAGACCGAGGCAGAAAGATCCGCTCTTTCTCTCGCAATTACTGGGACAAAAGTCGCGGGCGGTGGGGGGAAACGCGGCAGCCTGTCCTACTTTTCCTTATGATTTAATTGTTTCGTTAATGAAACGCCCGCAGAGACCGGTTTGCCCCGGGAATCTAACTTTTCGTCCTTAGAGCCGTTCCGACGTTGATTTTTATTCGCGGAATATATTGCCAGCCGAAGGATTTCTTTTCAGAGTGGCGAGGCTCGATCGCGCGTCTCTTTCAAGGATCTTCTTTTTTTCCGAGTTATATAGATGAAATTCTTCTCGGTTCTTATTTTTTTTTTTTTTTTTTAAGTTCCTTGGGTGAATAGACGAAATTTCAATGCGTGTTTGAGTCTAAAGAAAGTTGTGATTTTGAAAGGGGGTAAGAGAAAGAAATTAGAAAATCTAGGGTAATGATAGTCATTATTCCTTTTCTCAATTCCATTAATCATTTCATTAAAATAAAAACCAATTGCAAGGAGGTGGATTCATTTAAATTAAATTAATCCTGGCCATCAATTTCAGGTTATCGAGATCATTTGATTCAATTAATACATTTCATTTTGTATTATTAAAAAGAGAAGGAAGTGGTATAAATAGTTTCAGAGAGCGCGACGGAATAAAACTCATTCGAGATTCGATCTTGACTAATGAGAAGCAGAGTAGTTGAAATTCTGTACACTTAGCTTTGAGAATGTGAGTATAGTAATTAATTAATCTTTTAACCAGTTCATACTTGTTCCACTTCAACTTATTTTACCTTTACGTCTACTTGTCTCTCATCAAAAGTTCTGCAAGATTAGATTAAACGTGAAATCTGCGTAATCTCCGTTTAATTAAAGATTACTAAAGACTGCTAAATTCTTTGCTAAATCCTATTTATCCTGTAATACGTTTATGGTAATTAGAAGACAAGGCAGATTATAATAATAAGGGCGGGCAATATGGATTTTTGCCGTTATCGGATCAAATTATATCAGTTTTTAAAACTGAGTAACTTTTTCTTAAGTTATATAAAATTAAAATCAGAAATAGAGAATCTGTCTGTTCACTTTTGAACAATATTAAAAATTGACTCTTTATTTGTATTTGCTTTTAACTCATCAATTACAAGTGTTAAAAACGGTTTAGCAAAACATTTTAGTTAATTTTTCATTTAGTTTTAATTCCATCACCAACAATAAATTATGGTTATTTGTAATAATTTCTGAGTGCGCTTTCTTGTTTCAACAATTTTTTATTTTCGAATAAATTACTCTTTCATTAAAAGCCACCAATGGAATTCTCGTTCACAAAAAACATTGAATTCATCAGAGACATAAGTTTTTGATAAAAAACATGTCAAATGATAATTAAATCATCTCTCCTATCACAGATTTCTACATTCGATTGCATCTTCAAATGCGACCTTTCTGTTCATTCAATATTCTACATCATCTCCCGCTTCGAACCGACGAGCGGTGCATATTGGACGACTCCCCGTAAAAATAAAAGGCCATGCAAGGAAGCTTTATTTCTACTCCTCGGCAGCGTAAAAATGCAAAGCAGGCGGACACGCAGTGACTTTCAGCTCTTCCTCCTCCCCTCCCTCCCGCACGTAAATAAGTGCGCCGCGGGCAGTGCTGCGCCGCGCTCGATATTTCGTCCGAAATGACATTTCCCTACTCTCTTCCTCTCTGCGGTGGATTTTCCTTTGTTTTCACGCGCCTGGTGTTCTTTCGCTGAGCGTTGTTTACCAGTCTTTATTCGTATTTTTGGACGCTTTCCGAAACAGTCGATGAAGGTAACGAGCTTACACGGCATTGTGCGGAAATAAAGCGTTTCGATGCTGGAAAGCGGTAGAAGAGGACAAAAAATACTGGCGAATTTTTTGAGCGCAGTATTATTGAGTTGTACGATATTTTTAAATTCGCTGGATTTATTTAGATTTTTAAATCCTGATTTTTCGATTGAAGTACCAATGAATAGAAATGTCGAAAAATATAAATTTTTATTTAAAAATTCAACGATCATTGTTTTATTATTCAGAGATTAAGACCCAAAACAAAATATTTTAAATATTAAAAACAAAATTTTCTTTTTATCAAGAATGAAACTAATTTTCAATAGATCAAGATGATGGATAGCATCGAAAGAGATCATTTACTAAGAAAGCTACTTGAAAAGTTAGACTGCTACTGAACAGTGCAGAGAAACCAAGAAAGTTATCTTCAAGTAGTTTTGGAAAGTTTCCCCTCACGCGGCGCATTTTCTAGACGAAATCCCTTCGGATTTCCATTTGTATGCGTCTCTTCCATGTCATCTTATGCGACAAATCTAATATTATTAAAAGACACTTAAAACTTACGATCAATTTCTCCCGACTTTGTGTTGTAATTGATACAAACAATTTTACCGTACTTTATGATATAATTCAATTGTACAGATTATAATTAGAATAACGCGTTTCAAATTTAGTAGTTCATAATATATTCTAAGCTAAAAAAAATTGTAAACCTCTCTGTAACCAAAGCGGATAAAACGCGAATTACGCAAGATTTAAGTGCTCTCGAAAAATTCCTCTCATTTCATAATTCCAAGAATTCTATCAATCACCCGACATTTAACTCTCTTCATCAAGCAAATCTCAAATGGGCTCCTCGCGCAAAAAAGCTCGAGCGATAAACATTTTCCGAATTCGCGTGCTGGAGATATCCATCTCTAAAATTCGGCTATCCAAAAATCCAGAGACTTCTCTCGCGTAAACAAAATCACTTGCACGCCCGGCGATTCTGCCCAGTCAGCTCATTGCCGACGATGACAAAGTATTTTATTCCGTGTCGCCGGCAGCAGCAGCAGCGCCGGTAGCAGCAGCTATTTTTCGCGCGGCAAGAAAGCTCGGTCCGGGTAAACAAGAGGCCGAAGTATAATCGGATACTCGGCCTGGCCAGATTATAAATGGCGATTTAAGCTCTCGAGCATAATCGTTGCTACCGCGGCAGAGTCGCTTGGTATCTCGAGTATATATAGGCGCCGAATGTCGGGACCGGTTAATCGGCTGACGTGACAAATCACCCGCGCTGCTCTCGCGAGGATTAGTGCTTATTCTTGACATGGGGAGCTATGCATTTTTAGATTAAGGAGGAAGGAGCTTCAAAATGCGGCAATTTGCTATTTTAAAAGGTTGCTATTTTTGATAATTGACGTTAATTATTGAAACTGATCGAGTTGAAGAATTTCTTTTCCACATTCTACTTATAAAGATGCAAGACGAGTACCAACTTAAGACAGCAAAATTGATTAAGTTGTCTAGCACGAGAAGAAAGCTGATAATCTTGCTCGCTACTTTCTTCATAAAATATTAAAATGGTCTAGACTTCTTCATTTTCGATGTTAAAAATAATTCTAATTAAAAAATATATCTACTCTATATAGTATTCATTACTAAAAAGATTATTGCATTTTATTTATTACATTTTAATTTGATTGGAGGCCAAAAACATATTTATTTCAAACATTTAGTTTTCACATTTAATCATTCCGAATAAAAATAGAATTCCATCACGATTAAATGCTAAATTATTCAACTGCAATTTTCCTAAAAACGAGTAGTCTTCAAATAGAATCTAATACGGGCTACTTGGCAAGAAAAGCTCGCAGTGCTTTAAGACTGGAACTCAGAAACGTACGAAACAAATCACCATTACTCGAAAAATGGCATCGGCCGGTCGTCCATAAAAATCGCAACTGCCGGCCGCGATCCAATAACAGCATTTACTCGTGAGGGCTCTAAGCGGCACTTGATCACTTTACAGAAATTGCGGCTGCTTTAAAGACTCGATCGATCCATAAAGAAAAACGGCCGCCGGCAAGGGGGGGGGGGCGGGGGGGGGGGAGGGGAGAAAGCCCCTCGGCGAAATGACCTCTGCACCGCTGCCCCCCATTAGTCCAGTATCAATGGACACGAAGAAAAGAGAGCTGCCTGAGCTCGTAACTTTGATTTGTTAGCTCGACAAGACGCCGCAGCGCCGACTGAATCCGCCCAGTCGTTGTTATACGACCTGTCGTAAACTCCGCGGACCTTTGCACTTTGGGATTTTGCCGCGACTACCCCCTTTTTTCTTCGGCAGCTAGGCATATTTAGATACCGGGGAAGGGATAAATAAATCTGTTTCGGGTGCTTATTTTATGAACGAAGAACAAAGAACGCGTCGATCAGAATGAATCGGATAAAAAAAAGTTTTTTCAAGTAGTTGTCAAGAAATTCAATTTGATTTTAATAATTTAAAAGTATTATTCAAAACCTTTGAGAAAAATTATACGATTTTTCGAGGCGTACTGTACATTATTAAAAATCCACTTCGGGCTTGTAAACAGAAAAAGTTTATAAATAAACTGTTGCATTTACTTTCGCAAGCGCGGCGCTACACCACATAAAAGCATCAGACGTAGGTGGAGTCTGCACAAAGCTTTGTTTACAGAAGTTAGGCTGCCGCTTCAGTGGTCAGCTTCCGTGCAAGTCTTTGTCGGATGTACTTTTGCGAGACTAGTTAGCCAGAAGTGGCTAACGGTGTTATAAACTGACCGAAGGCACAGACTGATGTTTTAATTGGAGGGGAAGGGGACTAAGCTCCACCTTTAAAGCTGCACGTCGCTCTTTTAATTGGTTAATTATGTTGTTAAATTCGTTACGTTATTTAATTTGCTAAC
Organism: Ormyrus pomaceus; assembly: GCA_900474385.1. Taxonomy (NCBI): domain Eukaryota; kingdom Metazoa; phylum Arthropoda; class Insecta; order Hymenoptera; family Ormyridae; genus Ormyrus; species Ormyrus pomaceus. The sequence continues at coordinate 71,100 of UCOM01000495.1, forward strand.
GAAATTGGAAAATTACGACTGATAAATTGTTCGATTTCTTGATTAGATTTTTTGTTTAACTATTCATTCTGAAGAATGTTAATAATATTTATTATTAATTTATTAAAATGCGTATTAAAGGAAAGTTGCAACTGAACTATTTAGAAGAAATTTCAAGTTAATTTAAACTTTGTTTACTGTTTTAGAGAAAAAAAAACAGAGGGTAAGATATATTGAACTCTTTGAATGGATTAACAAAGCTTTCATCACATTCCACAGTCTAAGAATCCTTCAAACTTCCACTTCAAAATAGTTTCTGCACTGGATTTTCTTCATCAAAGCTGTAATTGAAATCTCCTTGAGAGTGTCTTACAAAAAAGTTTGACTTCACTTATAATTGAAGTTTTCACAAAATATAGTTATTTGAAACATAAAATTTCTAAAACATTTCAACCAGCTATAGATAATTATTGTTATTCGATCAATCCACTGAAGAGTTTTCGAAAGTCTTTCGCATCCCTCGAATAAATATCGAAGAAACTCACCGAAATCGATTACCCCCCGTAAAAGATAATGTCAAAGCATTTAATAATCTCCGCGTCGACCGCAAAGCACTAAACTAAGAGTCAGGGGCGTAAAAAAGCGCGATCAACTCGATTACAAGTTTTACCTAACAAAAAGCGCCGTGGCAGCGACGAAGCTCAAGTTGCGCAACTGGCTAGACTCGTTAAACGTTATTTATCAATGGCTCGTCGTCGCCGTGCTTTCATACGAAAATCGATGGCGCGGCCTGGGAGGAAAAATACGGCGCGCTAAGTGACCTGTCGATTCTAACCTATCGATAAATCGCTCAATCGGGGGTCCCCTTTCTTACCCCCTCCCTCCCTCCGTCTCTGCCTCGACCTTCTTTCCCGGGTGTTCAAAAAGATTGATTCGCCCAAAAATTCTGGGAGAGACCGCTCGTAAAGAAGCTTTCTGGGAAAAATGTCCCGGCGAAGTGTACTGTAAGTTTTGGTTCAAGTTTATTTTTAGTTGGGGAAGGGAAAGACTAATTATTATTGAACGTGATCGACGTGAAAATTGCCGAGGAAATGAAAGGTAACCATTTGATTTGTACCGGAGCGGCACTTACGTCAATAAAGTAATACTGCTTTATCCGTTGCGATAAAATGCTCTTATAAGGAAAAAGTCTTGAATTTTTTTTTTACTACACTTACCACTAGCAGTTTCAAAAATCCAATTTGTTTCTTTTTATTCATTAAGTACACTCAATTAAATGAACTCAATTAACTTCTGAAATATACTTAATTATATAAAAGATGATCATTAACATAGCAAAACCTAAAACAGATCGTCATTGGTTTTTAGCAGCATAAATTATAAAATAATTTTTATTTAAACCTGGTCATACTTATAAAATTTTCTTAATTAATAAAATAAGGAGATAATTTTTAACTACTATTTTGATTGTGCGGTCTCAAGATCTGGGGCAATGCGATTTGCCTCCATTATGCTCGGTCTATACTATAAGCAGACGGCAACGGTTCATGGCTTCTGACGGCACCAGTCAAAGGGCGAGATCTACTGATACTATCATGCTAATGAGACTTCTGAATGGCAAAAATTGTAATACATCAAGCGAGCTTTCGCGTGATATTAAAATATATAGATGTTTCTCAATTTTTAAGCCTTTTTGCCTTGAAATTTATTTTTCTTATATTGAAAGCGCAAATTAGACTTTTAATTAACAGAGTTAATTAAAACTCCGAGTCGAAAGAAGTACGACTGTTTTATCCGAAAAATGAGATTTTTTCGAAGAAGCGTAAAGAAATGTTGAAAATGTTTCATATCAGCCAAAATAATCCTTTAGAATTTGTGAAAGCCCGCTTCTCTTTATTTCCTTTATATATTTTAAAAACAAGTTTATCACTTTTTGCAAAACTGTAAATGACATTTTCTTAGTTACTTTTTCATATCCTAAATCCTTCAAAAAAAGATAAATGAAAATCATTTTTACACGTTAATTCCTTAAAACGCTAAAAAGATATAAACGAGCGCATTCTCCTTAAACAAAATCCAGAAGATTACCATGAAAGACCTCGCTGGACACTGGCCATCGAACAGCGGCGGGGATTAAGGGTCAAAGTATCGCCGCGCTGTCATAACAGATTGCATGGCGCACCGGCAAATCCTTCTCATCTTCGCCGGGAAAACTAAGCGCGCGATCAGATCGTAACAGCGTCGATTATGTCGAACAGCAAGGAAGGTGCTCTCGCCCGGCGAAACTGCCTTGTAACCCCGTTGCCTAATCTTTGACGACAATGGAAGGGGAACACTTAGCTGCTTCTTCGGTGTTTACAAGTTGAATATTGTAATTTTTCATATTTTCTATTTAGACAAAGTAGAAAGTTAAGAACAAAGCATTTAGAAATTTAAGAAATTTTTTTGGCAACTATACTGCTCATCAAATTTCATTTTTTAAACTTTTAACTAAAAAATATTGGGCAAAATTTTTGATTAATGACCCACTATAACTCTAGACCCCCCTCCCCATATCCAGGAAATCCCACGTATCCTATTCCCATCCAACTCGAACCGAGAATAGCGGGCACTCATAAATAAAGCAATCGCACGCTTTACCAACCTAATCCCCCGTTTATTACCCACCACCTACTCCAGCAAAATAAACCTCCGGCTTACGCAGCGGGACAAATCCAGCCTTCGACGTCATCGGCATTGCGGCCTCGTCTCAAGGCAGCGTCGAGCCTGCAAAATGCATCTAATCTGGCTTGTTTTCGGTAGGTGCGGGGGGTAGGCAGGTCGGCGGTCGACGAGAGGAAAGCCAGCAACGATGCGGAGCAAGATTGGGGAGGATGAGTTAGGGCTTCGATCAGGGCCGCGCTGCTCCTGGTTAAATAGTTTAGTAGCCGGCTTGTAGCGCGGGGATTATGGGCTCGGCTCGCTTTGTGATCAATCAGGTTTATTGATGGCTAATCGCTCGGCAAAGTGAGCGAGCGCTCGGTGCGGGCTTTACATATGACGTTGTGGATTGCGTTCCCGTGGAGAGAGAGAGAGGGAGAGAGAGAGAGAGCGAGAGAGAGAGAGAGCCATCAGCGTTAACGCTTACTACCGATAGCCAAAGTATTTGCTTCCGTGGGTAGGAGAGGAGGCTCGCACGGACCTTAGCCGGTGCGAATGCTCCGATGTTCGGTTAGAGATCGGACGAGGAAGGGAAGGGGTGATAGGTTGTTACATGTTATGTATAACGATTTTGTGCGAAATGTTTAAAGAAAATGTAAAACTTATTGATAAATTAAGATGAAGACAGTTAAGCTTTCCAAATTTCCCTTCCATTGATCCAGTCCAGATGAAGAAAATGATTTTTGAACGAGATGCTTTAAAAATTTCCTCTACCTATATAGATTTTTAAAATTGATTTAACCTTTTTACTTATATCATATTTTTTCAATGTAAGATCGTTAATGTGCCAGTCTAGCAGTACATGAATTATTTCAATCTCATATGCAGGCTAATGGACATATTAGCATTTGCAGTATATATGTATACGTATATTCATGCTTTACATATTGGCATAAGCAAGGAAGTAACAGTTCAGCTATATATTTAGTTCATAGAGTAAAATAATACGTCGGCTTTTAAATTAGTTTCTTTTTGCTTTTTGTATCTGATGTTAATAGGAAAATATAATATACATTTATTAAACGAATATCAACATTTCAAATTCTAATTTGCTCGTGGAAACAATAATGGATACTGACCAAAGATACTCAAATTCTGCTGTAATTAACACAATGTAACAACACAATAACCTCGGCTTAATTTTATTACGCTTCATCTTTCATCTATCATTAAATTCATTAAATACACGTACTGATCTAGAGATTGAATCTTACACTAAGCCAAGTGCATGTGCTTCAAACTCTCTCCCTTCTAACATTTCCGATTTACCATATTCGAGCCGCCTTAGGATGAGAGTACGCAAGTTTCTACACTAGAACTTGATTGAAGCGCAATTCGGTTATTAATTACAAAATTCATATCGTATTATATTAATTAAATTTTATATAAGTTTTGCACTAATTAGTCAGTCAATGAACCGGAAGCTATTGTTGTTAGATAAAATGAAAGCAGAGGACCGAAAATAAATGCAAGCAAAGAATGATAATTAAATATTGATTTAATTTATAATAAGATTCGTGCCACATCCGTCGAAGTCGCGTTTAATTAATTAAGCAATTGTTTAAATAGTTGCCAAAATAAATAATCCCGTGCAAATTGTTAAAATAAAATATAATTAATCGTACCTTCTTCCATCGCCCCGAAAATGATTCATCAAAGACCCGAGCGAAATCGAACCCTCTCACCGAGGCAAAATTTGCTTTAGAAATCAACGGAGAGATCAATCAATCAATCAATCAGTCACTCGGCGTCTTAGAGCTCTCTTGCGAGATTATTACCCCGGCAGGTTGTTTGACCTGCCGCAGCAGACGATGATGCACCGACGAGATCCAGCCTCCCATCTCGAGGGGCCGGCTCTGTGATGGAGGTATAATGGGGGCTGCGGAGTGTATTAGTCCGCGCTGATACCGTATGTAAGGCCGCTATTGGATATCATTGACTTTCGCGCGCGGTTGACCACTTCGCCCGACGGAGACAGAGGATTTCAGCTCGTAAGGCTCGTGGCGGAGGGATGAAGTTTCGATGCCTGCTTAAATTGAGAACGTTGAGAGAGCTTTGCTGCGACTTACTGGGGATGAATTACCTGGGAATTCAAGGGACTATTTTTATTGATGCGCATTAAATACATTTCTTCGACTTGTTTTCAGAGACTTGAGTGCAAAAAAGTTTCTGATCTTTTTCCAACTCTTGATAAATTAAATAAAGGAGAGCCGCACTTGAATTAAGCCGCACATTTAATCATTCTGAATATTTACTGCACCAGAAATTAATTCACGATAGGCGGATGCATTCTCAATTATTCAATAAAAACCGATTTTATCGATCTCGACGATTCCGCAAAATATGCTATCAATCTGAATATTTATTCCTTTTAAAAATTGTGAATTTATCAAGCTAATACGACGTTTACTATTCGACTTCTAAAATACAAATGATGTTCCGGCTATTTCGCCACGGCGGACGAGCGAAACAATCCATCTGCAATTCTATTCTCTCCGTGCGCCTCATTCAGCTTGAAAATATACCCCTCCGCCTCCAAGCGGACATCAGGAAAACGCGGGCAAATAAATTCTGGCCCGCCGAGGCTATTTACCGGCGATAAAAAAATAATGAGCGTGAAATAACCGCACGAACAGCGAGAAAACAGCGGGGAAAAAGACGCCTCGAAACGAGACAGAAACGAACGGCGTGCATTCCGGGCGATTTCCTACGGGGATTCCTCTCCCCCTCTCTCTCTCTCTCTCTCTCTCTCCCGCGAAAGATGTTATTTTCTCACTCTCTCTCCCTCTCTCCTCTGCGATTTCCAGGCGTCGCCAAAGTAAAATATCACGCGCGACCCCCGGCATTTATTTCGCGTGCAGCACGCACGTGACACCCCCCCCCCCCCCC